>LKNJ01002721.1:0-56047 GCA_002120245.1 Maccullochella peelii | reverse complement strand
ACTTGCACAATTGGTGGCTGACTAAATACTTTTTTGCCCCACTGTATGTGTCTGATGTGTGGGGTGCAGTAGGACAGCGGCTCAGGCCCCAGATGACTCTGACCTCCTTGAGCAAGACTTAGTTTTTTACTGGGGCGAAGGTGCTGTAGCTGAACTGACCTCTGACCTCCATGTAGAGAGGGGAAAAATGTAGGACAGATAAACTTTCACCCTTAGTAACACAATCTTTAAGCATCTAGTGAACAATAAATCTGCATTAAAGGTCTTCACAGGTCCTTTCAGTTGCTAGTAAGAAACTGGAGCTGTGAAATTATACTCTAAATAGGGGCTGGGTAGGCTCCTGTTATTTTGCCACAGGTCTCGGGGTTTATGTCAATATGTCTAATACCAGAGTGAATCCAAGCTATCAGCTCTGATCACGTGGCGTGTGAAAGTCATCGTAGGAGAGGAGAACATTTTGTTTTTTTAAAGGCACGACAGAGTGTGAACTGTGAAAATGACTTGGGTAAAATGACATGCATTGCTTCTCTTTTCGACCACTGCTGCTTGTCAATTGGTGGCACATCACGCTGCAGGCAGTGTTGCTGTCCTCCTTCTATTTGGGTCTGTTGGAGTCAACCACATTTTGGATTGGGTGTAATTACCCTCGGGTATATTCAGTCCAAATCTGTCCTCCTTTTAGACTCTTACAATCTTTTTTTAATTTTATATTTATGTCAGGTTCAGGTGGGTTTTCCACTGCTCTATTTTGGATTTTTATATAGTTTGTACATACCACATTATTTGATATGTTGGAGAATAATTGAAAAAATGTGATACGTGATGCGCACAAGTGAACCTTAGCGTGAACTCCTGTTGAAAAGTTGGAATGAATTCAAAGTCAGATGACCTCTGTGCCTCCTGTTAAAAGCTACAAGTTCTTTAACTCACCCTAAGGCACTGAGACCTCCAGAGCGAAGCGAGAACGGTGCCTGGTGAGTTGCTTTAATTACTTCTCTCCCTCCCTCACCGCTAATACCTTTATTTTATTAGGCCTGATCTGATTCATATGCATAGTGCAGACATAATTTTGATTTGAAATTCTTTCTTATCTGCGGTGGCTGGGACTGCCCCTGCATGACTGCATCCAAAATCAATTACCTTGCCTGGTCCCCTGGCGAGCATTTGGCGAGGAACAGAGTGGCACAGTGTGCAGACTGTATCACAGACTTTTAACCTTAAAGACAATGTTGTTTTTCACTTTGAAGGACATCTCTGATACAGGAGCGATGTAGTGTTTTATGGATGAGGAGATTGTCGTATCACTTCAAAACATTCCCTCATTCAAATCACTCACTGTGAAAGCTGGTTAGAAGAAGTGATTTTGTCATGTCAGTCAGGTCGGAACAGAGACAACAAGTGAATGCAAAATTTTACTTTTAAAGCCCCAAGTTGCACAGCAGAACTGTGCAGACAGAAAAGCGGCTTCCTTTCCACAAAAAACACCAGCCTTTCTCTGGCAACTTACCTTGTCATATGGCATCTTACCATCATATTTACAGAAGGGTAACACCTGTGTTAAACAAACATCCCCAAAGATGTTTGGCTATTCATTTGCAGCAACTTCTCGTTATGGATCCATTATGGAAAGCGCCCAATGCACCGGGGTGTAATGACACAGGCAATGCTTGCTGTAAAACAGTGGCATATGGCTAAACTACACAACATTAAACATTTTGGAGACTGTGCCTCCCTGGTGCCTAAATAGCACAGCGCTTTGGCAAATAAACCATTACGTGGTGTGAATGACTTATGGACATGCGTGCCAAGCTGAGCTTCTTAACCAATGTTTTACTGAGACAAACAAAGAGGCACACAAAAGGAGAGCAATCTGCATTATAAATATGTGTAAAAATATAGACACATGCCACAAGTGAGTAAACTTAACATAAAAATATTAAAACAATACATATTTACAGTTTCTACACATGTTCACATATACATAAACCATCCAGCTATTCAACCATTCATTTTTGGCTGGTCACAGTGGCAGAAGACTGAGCAGAGTAGTCCAAAAATCAGTTTTCCCAGCTACATCCTCCAACTACTCTTTGGGGATCCCGAGGTGTTCCCAGCCCAGCGGGTCCTGGCTCGGCCCCGGGGTCTCCTCTCATTTGGCAGCTATTGGAGTAACGCCACAGGGAGGTGTACAAGAAATGTAGGTGCCCAAATCACCTCAACTTGCTCCTTACAATGTGGCAGTTCTCCTACAAGCTCCTCCTTGATATCCAAGTCTCTTCTGTGTCCCTGAGGATGAGCCCTGACACCTGCTCAGCAAACAAAATAAAAATTTACACCCTCAGCCTCAGCATCTCCTTCACCACGACAGCCTAGGAAAACAGCCACATGACTCTATCAACATGCTGATGATCTCTGGCTTCATCTGACATTGACCGAGATATTTTACGCAGGTGAAATATGTAATTTTTAAGCCACTGAGGACAATTTGCCTTTGGCTTCAGAACTATGACCACGGCTTCAGATTTCACTCCAGCTACTTAACAATTTGCTACAAACCACAGTCCGACAAAGACAGGACTATCATCTGCAAAACATAGAAACGCAAACCTAAAGCCACCAAACCTAAAGCCATCAATATTTCCAAGTGACTTCAAGCTTGTTCTCACTTCACATTGGACAACCGCAGCATAAAAAGGTCTTGTAGACCTTCTAGATAGACTTGCAACAGTAGCCTAAACATATGTAACCTGAGCCTTCCTACCATATACATTCACATACACATGTGTGATCACACTCAGACACACAGTCTGCACGCAATCATCAACCAGCATCACAACTGCACATTTTGCTGTAAGCTTAAGTGGCCTCACAGCCTGCCTCTGCATCTGCATCTACTTCTCTGTGCCAGGCATGTAAACCCCCTCAGTCATGCAGTTCCAGCCATTTCTGTGTGATTGATGTGAGTGCTTAGCTGGGCGACAGAGGTCACAGTGCCTGGGAGATTGTTTTAGCCCTACCTGCTCCTCTTTTCCACTTCCATCTTTTTTCTGTTTCTCTTCCTCCCCTCTCTTTCTCTGTCTCTCTCTCCCCACCTGGAGTGTCGTGAACCCTCTCCACACTCCACCACCTAATTATATCCTGGACGTGTAAATGTATTCATATTCATGAAGGCACAGATGCTAAATTAACTGTGGCAGGGACACGTTGCACTGTGCCGACTGCACAATCTGTTTCCTCCTCTTACAGAAAGGAGGGAGGGAGGGAGGAAAGGGGCGTTGTAGCTGAAGGGAATAGGAGAACACTGAGGGGAGAGAGAGAGTTAAACAAAGAAGGGAAGAAGAAGAGGAAGACTAGAGACAGAGATAAAAACAAAGCAGGGAAGAGAAGAAGGCAGAGAGGGTATAGGAGAGAAGTTGCAGAGAATAACAGAGGAGGAAGAAGAAGAAGGAGAAAGGCATCTATAGTTGGTTCAGCGGTGTCAGGAGGCGACAGCCATGGTTACGGCCGGACAAAGTCATTTATTAAACCTCAGCAGTGCCTTGAATCACCTGAGATGTCACCATCACTGATCCCGCCGAACTCCCCCACCAGGCTCCTGCCATCCTGGGCCTGGTCACATGGGCCTAGGCGGCGATGAGTGACAAATCAAAAAGCCAGAGTGCATAAAAACTTGGAGCTGGTGGCGGCAGAACGGCGCGTAGGGAACTCAGGGGCAGATGGAGGGAGGTGCAGCGGTGCGCAGCGAACAGATGGCCGTTCCAAACTTGATATATGAAATTAATAACGTTTCTCAAATAGAATTCAGAAACAGGAATACATTACCTGAATTTTAATAACTTATTTTCTCTTTTTGTGTGGAGTGGGGGTAGAGGGGAGCATTTGCATGTCAATGAGAGATATGTGAGGGGTAAACAAATGCAGTGTGCCCCATTCTGATAGTTGTTTTTTTCTCCTTGTATGGAAAAGCAGACAATAGAAGGTAAATATTGGCAGCTGAATTGTTCTGCAAAGTAGGTCCAAATCATGGTCACATCTTTCAGTGGTTGCTGGAATCACATACATTTGGTTACTTTCTTTGCGCTAAAGGCTTATTATATTGCGACCTTCATATTTCCAACTAAAGCATTACTTTGCATAGGTTTAATTAATCAGGACTTCAGAAAATTTTGAAAATCTTAGAACACAAACAAAGGCTTGAACTTTACAATCACCTTTTCCTCCACTGCCTGAATAATGAAAAAAAAAATCCTTGAACTTTAATGTCAATTGGCTGACTCACATTTCTGCTTGAGGTCTTTCATTCACGTAGTTTCGGAAATTAAATTTTTGTGAGAGGTTTGGCTCCTTCAATAAAGAGTGTTTTTCAATGCTGCTTGTATTTGCTCCCACAAAAAACAGAACCATGCAGAAATTTTGTACTATAAAGATCTCTACCTACCAGAACAATAAATCAGTCCTTTGTGCTTTGTAGTTACAAAAAAAATCACATCAATATAAAGTTGTGCAGTAGCACCTATACTTTAATGATGTCAGGTCTTATTATTCTTAACTATAACCTTAAATTCTAAATCTCAATAATGCAGGGATAAGAGTTTTGCACTGCAGGCATCATTGTTTCCTTCAGCTGGATGAAATTGGGCCAGTAGAGTAGTTGGTGCAAATAATAGGCTGCAAGTAAAGAAAAAATACAAACTAAAACGCTTGTTAGCAGAACTGTGTATTTTCATAGCCTCAAAATGACGCTAGTGTATCGAGGGAACTGTGGAACCCACACGCAGCCTTTGTGTGAAACTATATGGGCTTAATGCCACATTCATGACCAAACCAGCTCTCTTTCTCTCTTTGCTAAATAACCCCAGACTTCAAGCAGGAAACTATGGCTCAAGGATAAAAAAAAATGAACAGCATATGTTTGGAGCTGCATCAGTCTGCCTCAGCTCAGCTGTACTGGTGAGATGCATTAATGAACAGAAGTGTTGTCTTCACACGTGATGACGATTCAAACAAACACAACATGGCAAATGGTTCTGTAAGCTGGACACATATGAGCTGTTTCAAATTCATATACAGAGGCGTTGTCACCTTGCACACTGCACCCTTCATTAAGTAGTCACACCATATTATAGAGTTTAAATTCTTGTCTATTTCATTCATTACTCTGGATAATCAACATGTTCAACTCAGGCATATTGAATGTTTCAGTGTTCACGAGAGGATTCTTTTTGGGTTCATTTGAGAGGAAGTCAGCACTGTTGATGGTAGAACTCTGACAAACTGCTGAAATTGATGAATATGCAGCATAAAGCTGGTGACAGTGATACTGTACCCCTGCAATATGTAGTAGGAGTGGTAGCATGGGAAACTTGGAATTGATTCAGGCACACAGTCTGTTCACCTTCATGGGTAGAATGACAGATGGCCCGGGTATCTTTCTGCAGTAGAGCATACCAGAGCAAAGCTACCATGTCATGAAGAAGTTTGCTTGTGTGGGAGTTTTGACAAGCTCTGGTCTACAGCAATCTGTGCATGCACAGACGTTTACACCTGTGCACACAATCACACACAGACGTTCAGTAAAACCTTGAGAAAAAGTGTTTGTTTTCCCTCCCAAACCAATCGCTAATGCAAAACCCATTACCATTGCAGTGTCATTATCAGTGGCGGTGGGGCAAGTCAGGCGCTTCAAGGTACGTCTCAATCCACGGGGGTACACGTTCCCTCCAAAAACAGAAGGTAGAAGTTGGCGAGGCGTTGTGCACATGGAGAGTGTTACTTACTGGTTATTGTGGTGGTCATACTGTGTCCCGTATGGCAGTGTATAAATGAACAGCATGCAAACACCTTCTGTCCAAACATCTGCGACAGGCACATTTTTAGGCTTCTTTCCAAAAACTAAAAAAAGATGGAGGCAGAAGAAATAAAATCTCTCTAGCTGCTTGGCTCAGCCTGTCTGCTCTCATTCTGCTGGCTTATTACTTTGTTTTTTTTTTGCTTCTTCTTGTCATTCAAGCTTCTCTGCCATTCCCGAATGAGACACAATGCAACTTTTCATTTAGTTTGAGTTTTCAAGGATGTTTTGCAGACAGATAAAATACCCATCCAGGCAGTCTTGAGTCAATGGAATGACAGAAACACTTTAAAAAATAAGCCCTGAAAAACAAGCCCTCTCAAATCCTCCATTGTTCATTACACTTAATTTGCTATTAGAATACACTAGCTCATAAAATTCACATGAGTTAAACCTGTCCTCTAAAACCATCCCTAATTAGAATCTGCCATGAGCTGCAATATTAAAATAATATTAGTATTAATAATATTGTACCTGTTTATCTTTGAAATGCATTCATATGAAGCACTATGTACCATGTATTTAATCATTTATATAAAAAATGCAACATATATGACATGGCATAATACATTAATAGATAAAGTATACTGTAATGTATCAGTCTGGGTCTGCATGAGAATATGCGGCTTTTAAATTATGTTTGAGATGCTTGTTTTGGTTCTGTGCCAGCATGCGACCAGCAGTATTGTGGCATCCACGCACAGAGATGTCATAGTCACAGTAACAATAGCAGGACGTAAGAATCTAAGTGAAACTAAATGTGCAGAGAAAAGAAAACTGTAAGCATCAGTATTTTTAAAGAGCATTTTTAACACCTTTAGTGCCTTTATGGATACAGATTACTTAGCTGTATGATAGATGCTATTTCAAGCCAAGATCACACAGTGTTGAGGTGTGAACGTCACTATGGAGGAGATAGAATTAGAGATACACGGCCTGCGTCAAGGCAAAAGCTTAAAGTGAAATCCAAGTTAAATAGCTTTTAAATAAATCTTTAAATTAAAAATCAGTTTTGCTATGAAATCAGTGTATTGTATACATATATATCCTCAGTGTCTGTTTTGACTTCTTATGTGTATTTATGGAATAAAGATTTATTAATTATTAATTTTTTCTGCCCCCTTTTCTGCCCCCTGCCAGTGTTAGCAAGCTAGGCTAATAAGCTTTCACGTTCCAAATGGAAGATTTAAGCGAGATACTAGAGGCTTGAAGCTGTTTCCACAAATTTGCCAAAAAACAGTTTTATCCTTTTTTGAAAATTAAATATATTCTTTATACAAAAACTGAGGTGGTTTCAAATTTCAGTTTGACTTTCAGAAACGCTGTTTGTTTTTGTTCTTTGGTAATTTCCTCTAGCTTCAGCATTAAAAAGTATATACTGTATATCCTCTGCAATTCTGTGTTTTCTCTAGTCACTGAACCTATCCTGGCATGATGTTTTTCATCTGCAAGTTACATGACCTGGCCAATGCTGTGTACACAAGTACTTGGCACGACCATACATAGCTGGCCAAGGAGGCGCCTGTTATAAAAATACACAAGTGGAAGCTCGGCTGCAGAGACTCTGCTGCTCCTTCTCAAGGCATCACGTCATGCATTCCTTCTGTTTTCACTCATTTTCCAGCATTTTTTGCAGCTGAAGCTTTGCCCCCTAAACACGACTTATAAAAGACATCCAGTGTCAGCCAATTATTTTGGACTTTGATGGTCATAAATCAAGGCTGACCAATAAAAATGAAGAAAACCAAGTATAATGTTCATATGTGACTCCAACTGGATTGTAAATGAAGCCAGATGGGCTGGGAAAGTGCCACTGAACAGAGCTGGATCCCATCACTAAATGGCTGTGTGTGTTTTCCCCTCGTGCACAAATTACGGCATCACCTCATTCAGTGGCATAAATCAAAGCCCAAGCTGTGATATGCGCAGGGCATCTCTCCATCTCATTACTAAAATAAATTCTCTGGCAGCCTTGGATGCGTGATCCCCGTTCGAATGGTTGATATTACCACAATCGGTACTTTTGTAGCTGCTTTTATTTTGAAGCCATTTCGAAGTCATTTATGTTATCTCAAGCAAGCTGAGACACTGGGACCTCTGGACACTTATTGTGGAGGTCTGACATGTTTGGATCTGGAAAAGTGGAGGGACGGAGGCAGGAAGGCAGGAAGGCAGAAGAGGAGTCAGGTAGACGGCAGTGAAAGAGAGCAGGAAGCTGAGATACAGCTCATAAAAAGCACAATAGGCAGAGTTGGACAGTGACAAGGAAAACGGACAGGAGTGACAGATATGAATAGACAGATGTATGTGGGCAGACAGACTCTCATGCAGGCGGACAGTGATGGAGTCATCTGGAAGCATTCTGAGGCAGACTTACGGAGCTCTATATTTTCCAGACACACTATGCTGACCTTAATTTGTCTGCTGTGACTTCCATTGTAGAGCGATGAAACAGAACCCTCTGAGAACCTGGCTTTCTCATTCAGTGATAAGACAGGTTCCCCTTTAACAAAGAAGGGTTTCTCTGCAGCCCTCTCTTCATCGTTCAAAAATTTACAAGGGTAGGTTATGATATTTTTGCTCTTCCACACTCCAGTTCAAGGAGAATAAGACAAAAATAACAGTTGTGGGTGGATTTACAGTATATGAAAGAGTTTTTACATATGGTATTCATGAATTTCCGAGGTCAGGGAAGCTTGGCCAAGCTAAACAAGATTCCCCACTTCACTGGGCTAGACTACTTCATCAGCTGGTAATGAAACAACACGAGGGTTGAAAGATCGTCCTTTCTGCAAGGAATGATTCATGGTAGCAGTGAACAGCCTGATCTGTTATGCTTTCTGCATTATGTGTTCTGAAAGGGAAATACTGTTAGACTGGCACCTGATAAATGGAAGCTTTCAGTCGATATTTTGGTCTGGCGTTTGAAATTGAAGGTCACTGATATGGGTCTGTGAGAGACGTAGGAGTGGTGAGCTCTTGCAAGGTTGCTGACAAAGTTGGTCAGCTGTCAGTCAAAGCCAGCTAAAACAGATCTATAGCATTATGCAGTCAGTGAATGGTAACTGAGCGGCGGTGCTGCCGCAGGCAACTTTCTCTCCTCCATCGCACTTTGCTCAGATTCACTTTCTTTCCTCAGGGAACTGATTAGCGAATATACAGCTGATTGGTTGGAGCCTGAACTTTTCCCCATGTGAACGGTAAACCAATCAGTCAGTCCAATTTCAAATCACTGTATGATGTACTGTATGAGACTACCATATCTATTAGTTAGAGAGAATATGTTTGCTGCAGTCTTAGGAGATGTGAAAGTCTTCAAATTGTGCTGCAACTTTGGTCAAAATCAAAGACCGCTGATCCTTTCTAAATTCAATTGGTGTGATGTCCGATCACAGCAGAATTGAGACTGAAGTAATGCAGATGTTGGCCAAATACAGAGAGAGAGAGAGAGAGAGAGAGAGCAGAACACAGACAGCCTGAATAATGCAGATATGACCTGATATGCAGCATCGCCTTTATCAATAAACTGAGGGTCAGAGTCCAGAATAAACTTCTCTTTTTTTCAGGACTGTCTGCCTGATTTTGTGTGGGTAACCCTCTTGCAACCCTCAGCCATGAGCCATACCAGGCGTGCTCTCTGCCACAATACACACATCATCTGTTACACACACCAGGAATTGTCGAGGTACGCAACAGCAGGCGTCAAGCTGCAGACAAGTCATACATCTTCTGTGTTTCGCTTGGAGGAAGTGGTGGTGGCGGAACGGACAGAATCTGTGTGCCTGTGTTCGTATTTGTGTGTGTGTGTGTGTGTGTGTGTGTGTGTGTGTGTGTGTGTGTGTGTTCAGGCATGTTTTTCCCTGCATTTGAAAGTGTGTATTAGTGTACCCGTGCACATGTATGTCTGTGTGCGTCTGCCAACAGTCATCCCCATGTCTCAAACAAAAGAACCCATTGGTTCATGTGGAAAACTGAGGACTTAAAGAGGAGAGGACCTGGATCTTATCATTCAGTGGTTTAACACTAGCCAGACCACCGCTCGCTAACTCCAGGCAGCAAATTAGGAGCTGGGAGCTGCCGACTGGGCTTGTGACAGGGATGTGATGGAGAGCAGGCAGGCTGGGCTTCTTCACAGCTCGCATGGACCATGATAGGAGAGGAATGCTCCCCGTGTACAGCCAGAATAAGTAGTACAGGAATGGAAGCTCATGTTGGTGCTTTTGTTTCACATTAGTAGTGAGAGGCTGCATAGAAACCTGGACAAACAAGACATACACAGAGGTGAAACTACACAAAATTGTGCATGTGAGCCCCATATCAGAAGTGTGTGTGAAAGCTGTTTCAGAACGGTGTTTGAAAGGAAGGGACAGTAAAAGACAGAAACAAATTTAGATTTATTGATGAATCTTCTAGCTCAGCTGTATATCTATTGTCTACACTTACACTGCATACACCCCAACTTTCTTCATATTTATTTATTGTTTTGTAAGATGAATGATAGGTGATTTGAAGAGATTTTTTATCCAAATAATATTAATACTTAAGTTTTGTACATGTACATTTTCAAACAAGATACCTTTTTTATCTGGTTTCATTAAAGAGTGACAGCTGTACTTTAAATTGATTGTTTTCCTCCACTTCAAAAACTTCTGATATAAATATACAAAAACCTGTTTGCAATATAATCTGCATAATATAACGGTTAAACACAAGTTATATTTGTTAAAATCTACGACATGGACAACCAGTAGTATGAATAAATCCACCAGTGTGTAAGGACAGCTTTTTTTCCAATTGAGTGTGTGCCAAAGTGGTTGCTTTAGAGTTAAAGTTATATTACAGTATATTCTAAGGTTGGGAATAAAGGCTGCAGCTGATGGATAAAGCTCCATGTCTCCGACTCTGTGGCCCTGGGAATAAAGTTTACAACTGTGTACACCCTGTCTGTCCATTAAACCATTGCTGAAGAAGAGGGTGCAACAAGATGACGTAATTAAAAGAGCTCCAGTCAAACAACAAATGATGATGTTTTCGTCTGCCAACATTTTTCGCATGTAACATGTTCAAGTAACATGCTGTAATAAGTCTGTTTCCATTGCACTTTGTTGCACTTTGCCTTCAATGTTTACAGTTTTTTCCGAATTTTCGGGATTTCCCCTCTTTTTTTTCACTTCCCCTTGTTTATGCGCTAATTGAAAAAAAGTGGATAGAAACAGGTGGATGGAAATGCACTTACAGACACACTTGCAGATACCCCTGCTACCCTCTGTGTTTCTGACTTTAGGTTCCTGCCATGACTGTCCGACCAACATCTCAGGTCATTTTCCTCCTGCCTCCCTTTTTGCCGTTTTCACTTCCTCATGCTCTGTCTCTTTCGGTTTCCTCTTCACTCGTACACACACACACACACACACACACACACACACACACACAATATTGAAGACATTGCATATACTGTACTTAAAGGGAAGACATCTGAGTCACTCTGTTCCCTTTGGACATTTGTCAGGTTAAAAGACATCCTTCACTAGTCTGTAAAACACCTTGGCTAGACGGAGGACTTTGGCAAGTTGCCACCGTCTTTTTCCACAGGCTGGTTCAACAGGAATTATGGTCATGGTAATACTCTCTTCTTTCGCCCTCCTCAGCTTTCTGAGTGACTTGTGTTTTGATTTGATTTTCCATTCAATGGTCCCATAAAATGTCTTTGTTGTCAGTTTGTATTTCTGAGGAATCACTTTGCTATTAATCATTTGCTATTTGAAACCAGTTGTCTCTGTTAAAATATAACTTGAATTGAGAGCCTGTCCTTTGAAAAGAGAGACTAATGTACAGCAATGGTCTGCGCTCAAGAAAAACTGAGATGTTAACTTCCTGCATGCCAAGAAGAATAAAAATGCTCAAGAGATCTTTTATACTATAAAATGTCTGCACTTGCAACACAGTTTCCCTGAAGTTGTACTTCAATTTAAGTAATCAAATAGAGTAATCAATCTTAAAGTGGGTGGCCTTTTTGGAGAATGATCTGAATGTTACCAACTATGGTACTGAAAGACAAATACTGTGATTAATAAAAATGAATTGTGAAAGCACTTATTCTCTTGGATTTTGATTACTGATATTTGCTAGCGAGTTTAAAAACTAGCAAGGTTGAAACTGGTTACACACACATGCACTTTTCTTAAAAAATAAAGTTAAAGTTTTTATATTGAAAATATACTTAAAATTTTAAGTAAACAGCATTATCTTGGCTACTGTAACACAAGTCATTATAATTATAGCTCTTTCAAGCCCTTGTATATTTTAGGTATTATTTCCAAAAATGGGATTTTGTTAATAGGAAAAGTTTGTACCAACAAGTTTCACATTATGGTGATGAAGATGAATGAGTTGTGAGTCCTCCTACAGTATAAATCCAGTGTTTCAATATACAGCATATGGCACACATTTAGCGTGATACTGAGATATGTACAGTATATGTGTGTGTATACAGTAGGTGTGTCTGTACGTGTGTGTGTGTGTGTCTCTCGAGTGTGTGTTTACTCAGTTAAGCAGACTCGAAGCCAGTCGTCGCTCATGTGATCCTCTGTCTCCATTCCTTATCAACAGCACTTTGTCGTCCCTGCCTCCCTGTCAGTGCTGTGTGTCTGCACCACCTCTCCGCCTGATAGCCAGCAGCCGCCTAAATACACCTGCACTCTGTCACACAGCCACTGCTTTCCCCTGCTCACAAATCCAACACACCCATGTTTCAAGTCCAACCAAAGCTGTGGCTTTTTGGTGTTATTTGCACACATTCCTCTTAGGAGATTTCTTAGGAGATCTGATGTATTTAATTACATATCAGAAATGAAATTAGTGGTTTATTTTACATTATTTACTCATTTTACTGGTTAATTAATCCATTGTACGTGCAGCCTGCACACACAAATTAGTAGAAAGCAAAGTTGTGAATCCAAGGCTTGATCACAACTTTTCACAGAGAATATGTACCTTCAGTCAAATGAATCAAGATACAAACACAGCCAATCATTAGCCAAGAGTGTTTCCACACATGGCAGCAACAAATTGGACAATTAAGCATAGCTGCATGTCTCTCTGTTCTAGCAGCAACTGGATTGTGATGAGGAAAATGGGAAAACGATTATACTGAATTTGCATGCAACACTTGCAAAGCTCAAGCTGTTTTTCTTCCTTTGGAGTTCAAACAAGTAAGAGATAAAAATTTGTTTGACGACTACTGCTGTTAAATTTGTGTGTAAACTGTAATGATGTGTTTAAAGCACTAAGATAATCCACGGAACACACAGTTCCTTTACACACAGTGAGATGAAAGATCTGCTGTGTCCCGCTGTAAGCTTCCCAAATCCATTCCACTCTACTTTACTCCAAGTCACCGAATGTTTATCACATTGCTTCTCATATTTCCTTCTACTGTACCCATTGCTATTATCCATTCCAACACTCCTCTCTCTAATACACTGCACTGTATATCTTTTCTCTCCATCCCTTCATCCCACTAGTGCTTTACCTTTCAGCTCCAGACTGTCTGGTTTTCATCAAGTGAGCCCGCTGGCACCATATTGACACCCACCAGACATGCTACAAGTTAGGAGCCTGCGGTGGCTGATAACCTGCCCTGGGGCTGCCCTTTTCCACAACCAAACACACCCTCCCTTTCTTTTAGCCCCGATCAGAGCAGAACATAGCAGATCGGACTGCATCGGTGAACAAAAATGTCTTCGGGTGAATAAGGGAAGAAGTTTAACTATTTAAAACTTCAGTTTTACCACGTAAAAATGTTTTTAGTTTCAAAGTTTAACTTTGAAGGAAACAGGGTTGCAACTCTGCCCTTAAATTAGAGGACTTGAGGTCAAGACCAGCAGGCTCTGCTTAAATGTCCTTGGGCTAGAATTTTGATTCCTACCAGCTGTGTCATACACAAGGTGCTGTGTCATAGCTGGTCTGAGGGAAAAGCAAAATAAATATGGAAATGAGTGGCACAGTAGTAACTCATAACAGGAATATTTAGCTTTTTTGTCTGTTATAGTTGGGATTCTTTCCTTCAGAATGGGACATAGGATGTACAGGCCTCAGGGTGCCCAGCCTGGTGACAAACGTGGCATTGCCAGTTAAGGGTGACAGCCGCTGATGATGGCAACAGACAGTACAGCGCCATGGGGGCTATTTACAGGCTGTATGTCGTCGTGGGTGAAGTGGTGATGGAGTGTTGTGTGTTTGCACAAAGAACAAACAAACCCTCGGGCAGGGTCAGGTATGTTGGAATGAAATTAAGGTCTAAAGCAATTGTATTTAAATTGCCAGAGGCTGCTGTCTGACGTTGCATAAAATACGACAATATTTAAACAAGTTAAGGACTAATATTATTTAATCTTTCCCAGTTCTTTTTTTCTGTTTATTTAAAACTTCTCACTGTCTTTGCACTTAAGTTCTCCGATAGTGATGAACAAACCTCGAGAAGCCACTGAAAACATAATACACCCTAAACACTTTCCACAACCCAGCGTCTCTTTAAAATCAATCATCCGCCACAAATCACTCTCTCATGCTTTTCCCATCAACCTTGTGTCCAACTATTTGTCATTCTCTCATGCAAAAACCTACACCATATAACACTACAGACAGATCTGAATAGAAGACAGGGGGACATACACAGGAGAGTTGTGTGAGTACTTTAACAGAGTTGGTGGAACAATAGCGTGGTGTCCAGGATGCTGCGCTCTGCCTTCTCCACCATCGCCGGCAAACAGAAAAGGGAGTGAGAGACAGTAAGTGGTTTAAGATGTGTGTGTGGTGAGATGTGAGAGGAGCATGCATCTGTGTGTGGGGGCGAGAGAGAAAGTGTGTTTTGTGAAGGATGACTGCGTGCACGAGTATTTGCTAACATTTTGGGGTTTTTTTGTATTTGTGTGTGCATTTCTGCATTATGTGCAAGTGTGTTTGTGCCTGTCTGACTTTGCCAACATACATGTTTGTGTCTGCCCACGCACGCATTCCTGTGTGTGTGTGTGTGTGTGTGTGTGTGTGTGTGTGTGTGTGTGTGTGTGTGTGTGTGTAAGTGAGCGGCCTATATTGTGTAGGCTCTGCACCAGCTGTGTGGGCCATGTGGAGGAGGATGTATCAAGGGGTCAGGAGCTGGCAGCTGGCAGGGAGGGAGGGAATCCAGCGCTGTGTCTAGAGAGCCAGACATTAGGAGCTGCTTTAACACACTGCTCAGAGTTGTGTGTGTGTGTGTGTATGTGTGTGTGTGTGTGTGTGTGTGTGTCAGAAGGGAGTTTTGGTGAGAAAAAGAGAAAGACAGAGGGAACACAAGCGTGTTGTGCGAGCATCCGAGTCTATTAAATCAGATAAGCACATTAACACATTAACAACAATGAAAACACACACTCCCACCTCATAAAAGTTCCTCTCCGTCAATAGTTGCCCCCCTGAGTCAGTGCGCACATTCAACATCCACACACTGTGTTGAGTTTGTGGCTGAGCAGTCATTAACACCTTCAGCGGGCATCTGGTTTTCCTCTGACATTACTGATGGTTTTGACCTCTGTCACATGTGTTGTTTCCAAGGGCCACATAACATCACCACATCATGTCTCACACAAGATATGGCAGATTAAAGCTCCTGGGTTTTCGTTGATTCACTGATAGATATTTTATTGGATAATTCAGGTTTATTACAAATTGGTCTTTTATTTTTGTAGTTTTGGCTACCATTTCTATGGGTTATGATAATCATGTACTCACAAAAGTAAATGCTAAGATCTGGGAACACAGGAACATCTGATGCTAGCTGATGTGGCAACAAATAAACTATCGGACAATCAGACAGATTGTAAAAGGGCCAACAGATAGATTATCTAAACCACTTTATTTGAAGATAAAACTCAAAGTGAGTGCTTACCAAATGGCAATAATGATCCTTTATCCCACTGGAAAATTGTATGCATACAACTATGGGAAGTAGGAACCAGAAAGTTGGTCTGTGAATGTTTTTAAGTTTGGTAATAATTTGGGGTAAAATTAGGTAATCCTTTTAACGTTTTTCTTTTTTTTCTAATGTGGGGATTAGTTTAAAACCTATCTGTCTTACTTGTGTTTCCCATCAAACTTCTTTTTAGCATTGTTGTTGTGTTCCCAGATCTCAGCGATTGAACTTGGTAAGTGCCATGTTATTTATTACCAATAAGAATCATGGCCAGACTACAAGAGCAAGACCCAAGTTTTAATAAACCAGAAGTATCCTTTAATAATGAGTTGGAGTTACCACATTTTCTCACAAGGCAGTTTAGTATGAAACTGTTTGTGAACGTTGTTGTTTCACAAAAAGGTAAATTGATTTTATTTTTAAAAACAGTATTTGCATGGCTATCCACAGTGGGGATCTGGAGCATAAGGGTTGTTGTTAACTCACAAAATAACCTGTTTCATTAACTTAACTTGATTTCACCAATGAAAGAGGCATTTCTAGTTTCCCTGTTGAAATGACAAAATGTGTTATTAGACATTATTATACACAGAAACTGTAACCCCTAAGTGTTATCCAATATTCTGTATTTTCTAAACCTCACAAACCAAAGGCCATTCCAATCAAACCACCTCTAATCATTACTGTCAGTGACTCCCTGAGGTGGATGTAATGTGTCTTGCTCCCTGATAAAGCTTCTGTGTGCTGGCAGGTCTAGAAATATGCTGCAACATCTGTGAAGCTACTTGGGGTCCTAACATTTCACTCCGCTCCCAGCTAAAGCAAACAAGGGGAAACATATTGGGAAGGTATTAAGGGCAGATTTGAGACAGGCTGTATTGTTAAGCCTTCACTGCTGACATGTCTGTTTCAGTCAATGTCTACAGTCGGCTTGACCTGGCAACCGCTCGCGGTCTGAAGGCTTAAAATGTACATCTATTAGGAAGTGTACTTTTTCATGGAGACTTTTCAGGATTCATGTGTGTTTGACGGTTTTGTTAAAGGAGAAACAGAAATAATGGAGAGAGAAAAAACTGATAAAGAGAGACAATTGTGGTCCGCTGAGACCTTAACCTGCACTTTACTCTAATATTTGCCTCCATCATGTGCACCTCACTCTATCCTTTCCATCCAATCAGATACATTCAGGACAATCTTTACCAGTCCTCTCACGCCTCTACCCACACACACACACACACACACACACACACACACACACATGCAAACGCACACAGACCAGCAGACAGACAGACACCTGCTCATTTGTTCATTTGCTAGCTGAAAAACTGAACAGATGACGGCTTCTCCTTTCGGCGTGGTGCCGGTCGTGGTGGCAGTAGCGGTGGTTGGCGGCAGCGCGCTCATCATTCCACAAAACCCCAGCCAGATGTCCCCGAGCCTGGGAGGCAGGTGGGCCTGGGCCCCCCTCTGCCGCACCGCGACGGTGCTGGCAGCTCTTCAAACCTGCTGGGTATAACCTTTAATTCACATGCTTTTCCTGGCACGGCGGGCCGAGGGGCTGCCATCTGCCCGGCCTGTTGTGGTATACAGAGAGAGACGGAGCGAGAGAGGGAGAATGTGTGGGTGTGTGTCAATGTGAGTGGTGGGGTGGCACAGTGAATGACCGAGTTGCCCAGAGGCCACCTCACAGAATATTGTTCTGGTGGTCCATGAGTTTGGTATAAGACCCTCTTGGCCCATGTGGCACACACACACACACACACACACACACACACACACACACACACACACACACACACACACACACACACACACATACACACACAGACTGAATCATCAAAGGAAATGCAGGCAGCTACAGTTTATTCACAAAATGATGTAAGTTTACTATTCAGTAAATGTGTCATCAACATCACACATGCTGATTCATAATGGCTCACCAGTATTCAGACTAAATAAGAGGAATTTAAGATATATGTCCTAATAATGACTTAGCAGATTATTGTATCAAACATCAACACCTTGTGGAGTGAACACATTACTGGTCTCTCCATGCAGATGCTCACCAGATGCAGGGATTTCCACTTGAGTCAAACACAACTCAGATTATTTTACAGTATCCCTTTCATCTGTTCAGCAGAACCTGTATTGCCCTGCAGTACCCTCTATCATGGAGGAAGTGCTGCGCTGTTTGGTTCAGAACAGATGTCATTAATAATCCCCAACATAATGAAATGCTGCTGATCGCTAAGTCATGATACAGTCAACAAACATGGCAACACTCACCCTGGAGGTGAGCAGGAAAATGGGGCTGCTTGAGCTGTAAACACGGGGAAAAAATCATATTACAATGTCGGGAATTATTGCCAGACTGAATTAACTGATAAGATCGAGGGAGGAGTGGAAAAACAAATTGAAAGTGTCTTATCTCTTGATGTGGGATAAATCTCGAAGAACTGTTTTTGCACCATGCTGTAATTTTTATTTTTGTACGTCCCAGTTGGTGAAACGTTTTTAAATGATTTGAGGTTTGATTTCAGGGCTTTGAAACACAATGGAAATTTTTATAGTTAGAGCTTAGAAATTGTTTTAGAGGATACAGCATTACAACAATAAAGTCATTTGTGATGGCAAAAAAGTGTTTTACATTAAAAAAAAAAGCCTTTGACATACCCATAATCTATATGAGTTAACAAAATAAACAGCCAGTATACAGTACTTGTATCTGTAAAGCCAAATTCCAGTACATAGTCCTAAATGTCAAGCGTGATTACAGCCACTATTGTCTTGACAGCTTAAAATTAGACTTTTTAGAATTTACAGCACCCATTAAATATCACTGATCTGAAATTACACACAAAAACCTGTGCAAATATTATTTTACGCATTGATGCTAAAAAAAAATATTACCCCTGGAAGATATTATAATTAATTGTTGAATGATGATTCAGAAATTATTGCAAGCATCATCACACATTTCTAATTCAGCACTGTGGCATATTGGCGTTTGAGTATGCAAATCCATGTCTGGGTCTGATCTTGCATAAGACAGTTTAAAGTCAATCTTGTCCCATACTTTTACCAGCTTCAGAGGAAATGGAAGATTAAAAAAGGCTATGTGTCAGAGGAGCAGAGAGAGAGAGGAACAGAAAAGAGAAAAAAAGAAGACAGAGACAGGAAAAACAGAGTGAGTCAGATCTAAGGAATTAAATAAAGAGAACGAATGATAAAGGCAGAGGGAAAGAGAGGGAGGCAGAGTCAGACTGAGGGAGGAGAAGAGAAGATAGATGGTGAGCAATACACACGCACATGCGAGAGATAATGAATAGAAAGAAAACGCCAGGAATAGAAAAAGAGGAAGAAGCAGAGAAAATGGAGAGACGAGTGAGAGAGAAAGAGAGGGGTGCTGCAGAGAGGCAGCCACAGGCCTGCTGTGCGGTACATGGCGGAGGCTCATCATTCAGCTAATTATGATCAGGCTTTTCCCTGCAGGCACAGCAGCGCTGGAAATGGAAAGTCTTTGTTCTCACACAACCCAATGGAAGCGATGGGGCATGGCGCCATGCAGATGAGATGTGTGTACACACACGTACACTCGTATACAGACACATACACACAAACAGAAGCAAGTGTGCAGCCTCATTAACACTACATGCATGCACTGCGCTTACACCCACATGTACATTCTTGTATACAGAACTCAGAACACACACACACACACAAACACACACAATCACCATTCACACCACACTTTTCTCTTAATGCATGTTGACAGCCGTTTATACATTTCCCCTCACACAAACACACACCTCTACCTCTCACCCTCACTCATAATCATGCAGCACCACACACACACACACACACACACACACACACATACACGTACAAATGAATACGGACGCGAGGGATTGAACACACATCCACAAGCACACACCCTCGCAGAAAATCCTACACAAACATCATCAGATTCAGCTTTTCGTCAAGAATGTGCAGGTACATTATGATGATACTCTCAATTAAGTTTGCACCTACTGAGCCAAGTCATCCATCTCTATTATAGAATACAGACCTCTTTTCAAAGACCAGTGGGGTATTCAATTAGAAAAGTGAAGAAAACAAGAGATTTATATCCAACAAGGACTAAAGAGATTCCAAAAAGGAAAATTCTTGCTTCAATGACCTGGCCTTTTTGTGCCAAGTTTGAGCAATTAGGACAAATGCACAAACACAATTCCTGAGCAGACTTGTGGGTTCAAATATCAAACCAAATTATCCATAATGGCAACAACTACCTGTCAGGACCACGCTGTGAAGTTCATGGCCACCGAGCAGCACTTATTAATTGAAATTTATGGATATTTCAAACACTTAATTACAAAAAAAAAGAACAAATCATTGCTTTATTAATAAATAAAGCAAAAGAGAAAGCCTGCCAAGACACTGGCACTGGACTGAATGCATAAGTACCCTCCTTAATTCAAATATTTTACGATAGTTTGAGAGGAACAAATCAAATCTCAAGCAAATCTATTAAAATCTTTTCTGAGAAAAGAAGATTGGTTTGCTATTAAAAAAAATCTATATACAGTATGTAAATGTGGCAGACATGAAATCAGGATGTTAATGTGTACATTTTCACTCTCTTTATATCAGTACTTAAGTGGCATAAAAGAAAATCATCAGTGTAATTATGAAAACACTTTTATACAGAAAGAGCTTAATGGGGGAGAAACAAATTGCAGGCAGTGAAAACAAAACAAACATCATAGAAGATTTTAAATGGAAAACTTGTCAGCAGGCTATAACATCATTACCAGTTGGCTTGGATGTTCATCAAAATCTTATAAAATAGTTGATTTCCTTGTACCTGCTGAATGTTAGGTTGCTTAAGGAAAAAGGAAGTGTTGGCTGTTGCATAAAACTCAAAGCTAAGAAAAGAATTTAACTTCTTCTGGATGTAGAACCTTTAAAGTCTGTGTACAGAAGATACATGTTAAAAAGGAAATTCAGTCAGGGGAGAGACCACAAGTGATGCAACATACAAGATTTTGTAATATATATTTTAGAAAATCACTTTTGCATTCATCATGTACAGTACATTGAATTCAGTCCAAAGATCCCACACTGTGAGGTGGATTAAAACAGCGCACAGTGCAGTGACAGCAAAGAGATTTAACAGGTAAACTGGTTTAAATACCCTGCAGTTAGCTTGATGTTGGTGCACATAACATAAGTCAGTGATGATCAAAATTATATGGATTAGTATAAAGGTGTGTCTTCCTGCATAAAATTGCCCTGAAAACGTAATTTGGTGTAAGCATTCGATGTAAGAATTGCAAATAAAAACAAAACAATTGAGAAAGATATAATTTAAAGAGGCACTCATTTATGTGTAAACTCAAAGAAAGGAGTACTACTCGGCCTGTAAAATCTACTGTAAAATAATTTCTGTGGCTCTGGAGATCATTGTTGAGTCTGAGAACATTTACAGAGGCATGGAATGGGAAAGATGATCTAAAGATGATCTATCAAGTTGCATGATGGGAGTTTGATTTTGACCGTTCCCTTTTTTACATCTGCCTCTAGTGAGTCCCCAAACTTTATGGAAGTGACATACTAAAATGCTGGAGCACCTCGTTAAAGTGGCCTTACGAAATTAAAAACTCTTTACACAATCTTGTGATTTTCTCTCATTTCTTTCAATTATTTGAAACAAACAGCCAAATTGTACTTAAAAAGGGAATCGTGAACTTCAGATTCAGTTCTTAATAGATTTAAATACAAAATTAAACAAGATGATTTCTAGTACAGGTATAAAGAGTCCTTGCAACCCTGTTACTGTCATGGTCCTGGATAATTGGTCCATTGAGTCCAGTCCTTATCCACAATGATTGAACACCCCTGAAAATGCACTTACACAGAAAAACTATCCATTCTGTCCACTGACAAGTAAATTGGTACAGCTTGGAAAAATGATGTAATATTTTACATTGCCACAAATTAAGTGGGCTGTGTATCTTGTGCCAGTTGCTGGAAAAATGAAGAGGTCAGAAAGAATCTGCAGTGATGGACCGAGCCAGCGCAGCCACTTTGCCTCCGTATTGCTGATGAAGCAATGTGCATCACAAATCATCCCAAGGAAAAGGGTGAATGTGGGGAACATTGGAATAATATAGGCCAAGAAAGAAGGAAATAGCTTGAGAAGAGATGTGATTAACTACATTTTGAACTGTGGAGAGCAATAACTAGGTCTACTCTATGCAAAGGTTCTGATAAACAGCGTATCACTGAAATTACCTTACGGGGTAAGGAGGACACAGCCTATTTCAGAGTGAAATCTCATTGTACTGCAGCTTACAAGAGCTTTATGTCAATTAGTAGAACCATATCTGCACGTTGATACTGTGGAGTGATTTATGATTGACATCATTTGTTTTTGTGGGGAGTGAATTAATGCTTTGTATGGACAGGAGTGCAGTGAAGTGCCTTGGAAGGAAAGGATTCCTCCAACATTATTACAGACTTGAACTTACCATAAACTATATTCCAGAAAGATACTGATTTCATGCTTAGTGCATGCTTTATACAAACAGGAATACAGTTTGCTACAGACTCCTCCGTAGCTGCATACAGGCCTGTGCTACTGGCAAATACTGGCAAAGAATTACATAAACATGTATTGTTGTGCTTTCATGCAAGGCATTGTTCCTGTCCATATTTTTTCATGAAGTCTAGCATTGCAGCCCCCTGGCAGACATAGAGGATCTCTTGGCATAGCTCCGCACCACTCTCCGTCTCCCCTCTCTTGTTTACAGTACAAACACATCTGCCTTTCACGCGTAAGTGGCTCCTCAGAGTTGTGCAATGGTAAACGATATCCCTCTGCTCCCTGATAGAGGTGTGAATCGCAGAATAATGTCCCCAAAGCTGCGAGGACTTGGCAAAAACACACAGGTTGCTTTAATGAGCTGCTTATCATTGGGTGGGTGCCTAGTGTTTGTGTATCCAATAGACATACATTGTCACACAAATGTAACCAAGACTTTTAGCGTACATAGCTTCACTGGGCTCTTTTTTTTAAACCAGTTAAAAAAAATTTCAGATTAATTGAAGGACTAAGGGAAAATTCCCCTAATTCTTCTTCTTATTTTAAAATGTAACAAAGAAAACAGGGCTGTCTTTCTTAGCTCATGAAAAGCTGACACTTCATTCAGATAGAGATATCTAGATGTCTATTACAGACAGACAGACAGACAGACAGATAGATAGACAGACAGATAGACAGATAGACAGATAGATAGATAGATAGATAGATAGATAGATAGATAGATAGATAGATAGATAGATAGATAGATAGATAGATGTTTGCCAAAATGTTAACAAACTTCATTCCATAAAAAACAGATATTTATTTTCTAAATCATTACTGATGCATAGTGCACACACAACACTGCCTGTAACCTTTGTGAAACTTCTTGCTGCCCAGACTCTCATTAAAGCTGAATCAATATGCCACAGAATGGGACACCTCTGAGAGGAATCTTGATGGGGGAAATTATGTGCCATTACCAGGCAAATGCCTTTTGCGTAATTATTACATGCCGGACGCAGTTACAAGCCATTATATAAATGCCCCATTCATACTGTGCATGCATATTGATGCAGCTATACAGACTTATTACTTCACTGCGACTGTGGTTGTTGATGGGCAGGTGATGATGCTTTACGTTTTGCTCTGCAGGGAAGTGATGATGCACAAATGCAGTATGTATATATATATATATATATATATCTGTAATGACATTATCAACTACATAATTAAACAGTTAAATTAACTGAGGAAGATTGGAGATTGTACACAATCAAACTATTGTTGATACTGAGCAGGCCAGGCTATTTCTATTTAAACTAAAAGATGCTGCTATTACTAGGGTCAGACAATTGAGAATACCAGGTCTCGGTCCTACAAATGCACCAGTCTGTATGTCAGTTTTACCAGCTGATAGCAATCTGCTCTGAAACATTTCTTATGGGTCTCTTTACAACATTCTAAAGCTAGAATTCTTGATCAGCTACTTGGAGAATTTGCAATTACATCCAAATTAATTAAAAATAACATAATGAATTAAATAACTGTCACCTCTCTTACAACAAGCTGCGACCCCGAGCTACGTCTTCCTCCACCTCCCAACACTGTATACCTCACTTTAGTACCATGCACCAGTCCAGCAGCGAAGCACCAGTCAGTGTGTGTGGTCAGAATGTGCAAGTTTGTCAGGGTTTATCATCTATGCTGGTGGTAAAAAGTTATGTTATTGCCAACTTTTCTCCTCTGACAGGCTTGCTGATTGTCCACACATGGGATGAGTTTCCGTGGTGACTCAGCTCCACAGCAAATGCATGGATTTCCCATGCATTCGCCATGAAGTTGCACACAGTATGCAAGCACTTTAAATGTTTGAACTTAAATACATTCTAGTATCCTCCCACTGTATGTATCAAGTACAATTTCATGAGCACATAAACTCCTTTAACAACATCATGAAATCAACACTCCTATTCATCAAGAAACAAAACTGGGTCAATAACAATTCCATATGCTTCTAAGAAACAATCACAGATGTAATTTCAAACAAATTAAGCTAACAGTGTCATTGTGCAGCAGCTATATTAAGTCTGTGACTCAGTCCGTACGGGACAACAGCAGCTAAATCAAAGAGCATCACTCTGAAATTACACATCTCTTTAATTTGCCAGAACGCTGGCATGCTGGGAAAGCATCTTGGAGCGGGTTTGAGGTTTTGATGGTCAGATGATCAGATACAAACACTGTCGCTCGTCCTTTTGCTCTTTCTTTCTTAAACTCCCTCTCACTTCCTCCTACTCTACAAAGTGTGTCAATGCCTGGCAGAGCTGCCCAGAGGCATGTAGAGAACAGTGGACAGCCAAACTGTGAGGCAACTCCCCAACAACCCAACTAACCAGATAGTCAGTCAAGTAGCCGACCTCGGAGCCAACCAGCCAGTCAGTTGGCCAATGCAGCCGAGTATCTCCTTTATGCTGCCAGCTCTCTGCTTCCTCCCAGTAGCTACAATGTGGGATTGTTTACAGCTCTTTTTATAGTCCAGTGAATAAGCCCTTATTTTCTCCCAATCTACCCCTGCTGGGAGAGCCAGCCCAGACAGTGGGAAGTGGCCCTGGGAAGTCGTAATTATATTTGGCAATGTGTGCACAGCCACACACGCACATACACTTACACAAACACACACACACACACACACAAAAGTGTTTAAACACCATCACTTGCACTTATGCAAAGACACCTGTGAAATATGGTGTACTTAGAGGTACAGTACCAACACAGTGCTGACTGCTTGTCTGCAGTTAATACCCGTCATACAATCACATACAATTTTACTCCTTTAAAAACAACACGCACAAAAGGCACAACGCCATACCCACCCTCACAGCGAAGCCAGCATGCACATCCATAAAGGACCTGAGACTCCTCTGCAGCCTTACAGTTTTGCCTGAACTCTCCTCCCTCTCTGTCTGAAACGTATGTTTAACAAGCACTCTGGTCCATTTGGCTGGCTCCCTTCAGGACGTGAGGGGAGAGTGAAAGATCATGGGATGCATGGCAACTGTATATCTATTGTCTGATTTGGCGTGTTGCCTTTGCATGAACCAAACTGCTTCACACCACCAATTACAGTCAGTACTTTGTGAAGCTCCTTGCAAGTTTCAGTCGAATGCAGTAAAATGGTTGCACACTTCCCCGCCTTCACGCAGAGATAATAAACTATATTTTTAAGACAATGAATATATATATTCAAATGTATTCATTATACATACAATACATTTCCATCTGTGAACACTGACATGGAGTGGATGTTATCATGCATCCATATGCTATACTAATGTTGCAGCAGCTGTACAGGTCATGCTACTTTAGTGTAGGAAAGTGTATATGCTTCTGAGTCAATTTTCAGATCTTTTTTTGTTTTCATGTGATGCCTGAAAGCACAAATGTTGATCTAGCAGTTCCTTGGGGAGCAACAATGTGCAAGTGCAATCAATAGTTAAATGGTGCATCTGTACAATATGCTCCCACAGAATCTATGTTATTGTGACTGCAGATTAAACTGATTTGTAAGAAGTAATCTGGGTGTCAGACTCTCTAGCGAAGGTCATAGTGAAATAATGGGAACAGTGGGTGTAATCGTTTTGCCTTTTCCTCCAGCGGCAGTTCCAGGGGTCCTCCTAAGTGCTCTTTGTGTCTGTGCAACATGTGTGAATATGTCGTAATCCATTCCTTTTCACAAATGCAATTCAGCCTTTCAGAGTAACAACATTAAACGAGATGAATAGGCCATCAGTTGCGGCACAGAAATTTTTCAGCGGAGGGCAGCACATGGCTCCAGTTGAAAATTGTACTGAATTGCAAGTGGGTAAAAATGGTTTACATTCTCCCTCTCCATCGTACCTTCCCTAGTTTGCATTTATATTTTTTAACAAAGAGGCAAACTCAGAGAATCTTATTCAGCTTATGCTTTCACAACACAATAGCTATGGGCGGAGGACGAATTGGATCATAGCTCTGCAAAGAAACCATTGGAGCACTACAGGAATCCCATTTATCTGTGTGTGTGGTACTCAGATTTTGTTATTATAGCAACGTCTCCCTCTGCAAATCGGAGTTAACATGAGCAACCAAGCTTGATTTATTTGTTCTTTACACTGTCAGAGCTTCAACAACAAGTGCATAGTGCAGA
Source organism: Maccullochella peelii (assembly GCA_002120245.1). Lineage (NCBI taxonomy): Eukaryota > Metazoa > Chordata > Actinopteri > Centrarchiformes > Percichthyidae > Maccullochella > Maccullochella peelii. The sequence goes on along the minus strand of LKNJ01002721.1, from coordinate 29,478 downwards.
AGAAATAAAGCAGTGCAGTATTAGTGGCTACTTTTTCAAGCGCAGTATGCTTTCTGGTTCAGGTGGACACTTTTATGCGTGACATAACCAGTACATCAACAAGTCACAGTATCACAAAATACTCACGGTGGAGCTTTTGCGCAGCTGTGTATACTGAAATGTAGGTTTCTATGTGATGAATGTTTACCTCGCCATGAGTCATACACCCTTTAAAAAAAACTGTATAAATAACACTGAGACTTCATAACAATTGAATTGAACTTGAATGGCGATAATCTGACTTAATTCAGAAAGACATCCATGAAAACACCCACTGTCTGCTCTTTGTTTTCCCCAACCACTTCTGTTGCCAAGATTGCCAGTTACCATCAATCAGAGCAACAAAGCGTCAAGCTAATTGGAATCCTATCTGTGTCAATTGATTAATGCCTGATTTCAGTGTGTGTGGATTGTACATGACATGGTCAGCTTGGCAGCTTGTGCGTATATCTCTATCCAGCAGATAAGTACCTGAAGCAATGCACTAAAGACATACTGTATTGTAATGTTAAGTCTCTGTTTAAATTGTTATTTTCCTTAAAACAAATGTATAAATTTGCTAAGTCGGATACAGATAATAGCACTGTATACAGTATTTATCTTTCCACAAATCAGTGTCATGCAAGCTGAAAAGAGGTTTGCACTGAAAAACATGTAGAATATTTGTATTTGTTTAAAGATAATATGTACTGAACATTTAAAGAGCTTGGAGAGTTCCCTTTAGTAATGCTATACTATGATTTAATTTGATTCCAGGGAGCAAGCAGGGGTCAGCTTACTGTGTTTCCAAAGCTGTAACCTTAAGCACTACAATTTGAGATGAGTTTATGAACGAAGTTTAGGAATGATTTCCTTCATTTCATTGGACAATAGCAGAATCTTTTGTCATTTAAAGAACAAAGTGATAAAATTAGAAAAACTGTGTTTCAGATCAAATTATGACAACATGCGCGCTATTAATTTTATACAGGTAGGATGACACTACAAAGATGGCAATGATAAAAAAAAAAGTGTCAAACATGCAAATTAGCTGTGCGCACTAATTAAAATATTCCTCCATATGTTCTGATATTAATATTTGCTTGGGGTGTTGCACTTCATTATCATTTAGGACAACATTAACAGAAAAAAAAGTATGAAAAACACAAAAGTAGAAAATAAAAGGTTTTATGACAAAAGTAAATATGAAAGTCATATCACAGCTAATAAAACTGCCACAAGAGGTTATAGTGTGTGATAACAGGGGAAACCAGGAAAACGACTGAAAGAAAAGATGATGAAAAGGAAAACAAAAGGATGGGATGTGTGGGAGACTGGGGAGGGGGAGCTGGATGAGCTCAGCTCAGGCTTGTGGGTGAGTCAGGGGGCAAGTATGCAGGGGATGCTCCCTGATTCACCCTGGTACTGGCTTGTGTCGAGGCCTGGGATCCATCTGTCTCACCCCCATTTTACACTATCTGTGGTCGAGGGAGGAGAGGTTGGGTCAGGGCTAGGTGTGTGTGTGTGTGTGTGTGTGTGTGTGTCCCTTTGTGTACGCTGGGGGCAGTTAGTGTAAAGACGAAAGGGTGTGGGGGTGGGGTAAGCTTGGAAGGAGAGGGAATATGATGGTAATAATTAGTGCGTATGTGAAGCGGGGTTAGAGGGGCGGGGCCGAGGCAGGAGAGATGACCTGGGAAACTCCGACTGAAGGAGCAATGGACATACAGAGAAAAAAAACCACAAGCTTCTGCCTTAATAAGTTACAGGTGGCAGAAATGTATGCACACACACACACACACACACACTAGCCATGTCTATGTAGACATCTAGTCAGTACCTGTAAATGATTTGCAGGGACCTCTTCCCTCTTTATTTCTGTCTGGTCAAGCTGATAGGATGATGAGGACAAGGTGTGAGGAAGGCCATTATGCCACTCTTTATCTACAGTGTATACATGTATATAATTGAGGTGGTGGGAGTTTACTAAGGGATATATTTCATGTTAAATCTGAAAACATCCCTTGGTTGTAGGTTGAACGTGGTGAGACTCTGAGCAGCTTTGTTTATTTTTGGGAAGGAGAGTGGAGGGGTGACAATGAAACCAAGCTGTGAGCTGGTTTGAAGGAAAATATTTTTGAACGCTCTGCTTTAGCCTGCTAAGCTGCAATGAGCACTTTTGGCGTAAAATCATAGTGAGGATAATTAACATATGGTTATTTTACCAAATCAAGTGTGTAAAAATGAGTTAAAAGAGCTTGCAATAATCTCCTAAGTGATAAAACCTCCAGATTTTTTGACAATATATTCAAAATTGTAATATGCATCTTTATGTGCAATAAAATAAGAAATTAATAGAATTTGTTAAACCTTGTCACTTTGTTTGTCACTGACCTTTCCTAAACTCCCTGGTGTGCCTAGAATTTTCTACACAAACTGGGAATATTTCTATACACACAGGGAAGCAGCAACAAAAATCGCTAGACATTGCAAGGAACAAAACCAGCTAAAGTTAAAAAGACAGTAACTTGTGAATTTTCTTTTTTTCCATGTTTCTATTGTGAAAGTAAACTTAGTTGTAAGATTATAGGTTATCATTTATTCATATGTTAATTGTCAAATCTATCATTACCATTTGCCTGTATACTCATTAATATTTAGTAATTATATGCTTATGTATGTACATTTAAGTAGTTAGTAGTTTAGTTGAATTCTTGTCTCCAGTCTCAACATGAATTGCTTCACAATCTGTTTGTGCAAAATATGCTGTAGGGTGTTCACAGATTTCACTACTTGTACATTTTCTGTATTGAAATGGGAAAATTATTGAATTTGTATTCAGCTAAAACTGGAGGCATGTTTTGTTTGTTTTTGTCACTGACAACCCTACTGTTTGGAAATTGACATAGTACAATAATGGATATAACAACAGTTTAACAACAACATTGTCAAACAAAAACTACTTTTAATTCATGGAGCTGTTAAACCCACATTTTCCTTGTAATGACATTCATGTTTAATCATTGTCATCTGAAATGGATTTGTATTATTTTTGTGGTTTGACAACAATAAAAAGAGATGTTTTCACTCCTTTGTTCAAGGAAGTTTCATTTGTCATGCCAAATGATTTTCACACCATAATTAAATAATGGAAACCATTGGCTGCTGCAAAAATGTGGGTTTAGTCTGAACATCAAGGCCAATGTGATTTGCAGCGGACTGTAACTTTCCTCAGAGGCTTTCAGATACAAATAATTATTATCAGATTTGGGAAGAACTTATTTATATAAAGCTATTTGTCCTTAACAGAATGTCCTGTTGGGATTCAGGAGCATTCTAAGTCTTTTGAGGGCTTGTTATGGAAGCCAGCTGCCTTATTCTTGGTAATTAAGATGAGTGGTGTTTGGGAGCTAACCAAACTGAGAGGGAGGGAGGCATGTTGTAGTTTGCGTATTTTAGTTTTAACAGCTGATAAAGAGGCATCCAAACATACAGCATGTGCTCGTGCATATGTGAATGTGATCAACAATTCTGTGGCAGTAGACAAGCTGACGTTGGGTGGGGTGGGTTGTCTGCCGCAGAGGATGGACTGTGTGGAGACAAACACGGGATCAGCTCAACGGCCAGCCATAAGGCAGTGTGTGTGTGTGTGTGTGTGTGTGTGTAAATAATGAGAAGGCCACAGGTGTGTATTCTCTAATCCCATCATTAAAAACAGGTCTGGTACAGATAGGTGTCACATACACACCCGTGCACGCACACACTCACATAGTGCCCTCTGATGTGTATTAAATTTAATGACGAATACCCACTGTGGTGTAAGAGTTGTCCTTCAGAAAGGTATTGGTATTAGGCCTGTCTGTGTAAATGCCACTTTAGCCCCAAGGCCTGTCAGCTCACTGTCTCTCTCTCTCTCACTCACTCATAGGGTGTGTGTGTGTTTTAGAAGAGGATATTTAGAAGTCAAATGCAAATATCACAGGAAGTTTTTTTTTTCTCCTTTGGAGAGTGGACACCTGTGTAAACTGCCATGTCACTCGATGTGCCACTGTGTGTGCAGACAGCCCAGACAGCCGCCTGTCAGGTGATGTTGATTTTGTGATAACGTCAAGCTTTTTGTACACAATGACTTCAAGGCACATCTTGATGATATAAACAGCTTTGTAGGGTTTAGCTCCATTGGGGCCTTAAGTGTCCTGCCAGTAATATTTCTGAAAATTATAATTTCTGAAGGATGACAATAAACTTTTAATGCTATAATAGTAATTGTGCTCCACTGAGGCTGGTATTGTGTTTTTTTGTTGTTGTTGTTGTTGCTGAGGTAGTTTAAAGCATCAGAAAAGTGCCTGGAAAACCAACCAAATCAACATTACAAGACTTTACAGTGTACTAAATACAGGACAATGCTTTCACTGGCAGTTCTCTGCACTCCAAAGAATAAATCAACTGACCCTGAGTAGACTAGTGTTACAAAAAAGTATTTCAAAATTAATTATATACTTGTACAAGTCAGACTCAGAACTCACTAGAAACTCCAGTCGTTTCTGTTATTACCTTCCAGTCTCCCTCCTTTTCAAGCCCACCGATAAGCACAAATCTTTCACTTGAATTAAAAAACATTTCAACACATATTCTGCTAATGTTGGGGTGCAAACGTGCTTATAATGAAAATGCTAATGTGATGATGTTAAGTATGATGTTTACCATGTTCGCCATCTTAGTGTGTTATGCTAACATTTGCTAATTAGGACTAAACACAAAGTACAGACTTGTTGACGGGACTAGATGTAACGTTGAGGGATCACCAAAGTTATTAAAATTCATCATAAATGTCTGTACCAAATTTCACAGCAATCCATTCAATAGTTGTTGTGTCAATGTCAGTCAAAAACACAAATGTCAACCTCATGGGGGTGAAGGGGAAAGTCAGGGGACCATCATTAGAAGTCATTAGAAGTTATCCTCTAGGAACCTTGAATAACTGCATACAGTTTCATGGCAATCCCTCGAGAAGTAGTTGGTGAGATATTTCAGTTTGGGCCAAAATGGTGGACTGACTTGGCCAACTGACCAACACTTCCATCTCTAGAGCCACAACGCTAGGATGGCTAAAAACATTATGTCACTTGTTCCTTCCTCCAACATCTACACATCAAATATACAAAATATTTAAACAAAAGATCTATTCACAAGTCATATTTATAGCACAAAAAAAATTATAAAATGCATATCCAAGTGTAACTGCGGGACAAAATCCAAAGTCAACCCCTTACCCGGGCACAATAAATTCAGCATCTGGCTCCCATGAAACCATCTTCGAACACTGACCATTGCCCGTTGTCTCACTACCCTTTGACAGAGGATTTTCTGGCGCCAAATATCTAGATTGACAGAGGTGCAGAGATAAAAAAAAATAAAACAAGAGAAAACTTCTCTCTGAATGGCCCTCTTTGTTCCTCTAAAGTCCCTCTGACTGAATGATATCTGCCCTGACCTCTAGTGACCTCTGGCTTAAGGGGACAAGAAAGAGCGAGAGTGGACAGTGGTGTACAAATAGAGAGGGCAGTGTGTGCATTTGTGGGACACAGAAAGAGACGAGCAAAAGGGGGAAAGAAAGCATGTGTGTGGGTTCCTGCTCTCCTTTTGCCCCCAGGGTATAAGTCCTGTGGCTCTGACTCTTCTAAATCAAAGACAGTGCACAACCATGATCTCTAAAAGACCCTCTTCCTACCTTGAAAACATTCCAAGAAGCTGCTCCGTCTTTCCATCGCTCCACCTAAAAGTGTCAACATTTCCTAAAGGAACCCATGAGATTAACTCTATTGAGAGTCCTCGCTCAGGTAAAGACTAGAAAGTAAAGTGATGAGCAGGTAGACCATGACACAATCACACACCAAAATGGACCAATATTCACAGAAAGACACAGAAACTACATACAGCTTCTGTGCACAAAATACTGAGAAATCACCGAAATACTGAGACTACGTTCTGGCTCGTTACCCCCTGTGTCATGTGATATCTGTTCGGGTTTGTTTCACCCACAAAGAGGGAACAAGTGAACAAGATGGAGAGGTGAACAGAAAGATTGATAGCCACCATCTTCTTGGATCATGTATCATCTGCCATTGTCGCTGTTGCCAAAACACAGCGACTGCTGCTTCAACACGTTAAAATGTCACTGCTAATGATGTCGGTTACGCAGCTAATGTAACTAATGTGTTGTTCCTATGGGGTTTGATATCCTGACCCAGGTCAACCCTGTGCCTGTAAAACGTGAAGATGGAAGAACGGCTAATTGTTCATCATCTGCTGTTAGGGCTAAGTGTAGTAAAGAAGGTTGAAATCAATTTCTGTGTAACTGCCAGTTATTGATAAGAGTTATGCATTTTATTTAAAGCTGCACTAATCAATATTTTTATGTTAATAATTAATCAAATAACTATGTGTAATGTGAAAGAAATCGCTCGTAGTGATAAACCCACAAACATTTTTGACCTAACTCTGCAGATTCCCTTCGATCTACAGACCTTTATAGCATCCTTTAGCTCAGGGTTTCGGTTTTATGGCCCACAACTTTATTGTTTTGGTTCAATCTAATCACTCTCATAAACTTTGTTCCAAGCTGCATCAGGCAGCTGTTTTTAGTGAAAAAGCTCTGATACACGCACTGTATACTACCTGCTCAGCACCAAACGGCAGATAGACAAAGTTATCAACTAGCTGGTGAACATAGTGGAGCATTTAGCAGCTAAAGAGCCAGATATTTCCCTCAGGAGTTGGTGGAGACCAAAAACAGAGCTAAAAGAGAGTGAGTATATATATGAGCTATATTCGTCAGGTGGCTAACACATTAGCCATATCAACTTTATAAGGTGATATGTCGGTGTTGTGTTTACAGCTTGTTCTGCTGCCCCAAAGTGGTTGAAAGTTTAAATAGGCAAATAATATACTCCTACAAATAAGTCTAAGTCTACAAACAATACAATTAAAGTGTTTCAAATGACAAAACAAGTAAGACAACTCCTGTATCACTTAAACGATTAAATTACTGAACTTTTGTTTAAACTAGGTAGTGATTGGAGGGCCTAATGGTTGAGAAACAATCAAGCAAGCCACTATGCTACTTGAATGCACTCATCAGTGCTTGCCTACTCTCTGGAACAGTGACTCGCAGAGAGAGAAGGGGGGAGCTGAGATCCCCTTACTTATTCCAGTGAAAACCACAAGAAACCAAAAGGAGACACCAGGAGACAACCTGTTTGTGTTATTCCCTCAGGTAATCCCACGCTCACTAGTGCATGGCCAAGCAGACCATCGTGAGAAACACAGCAACTCCAGCTCCGTTTGTTGGAGGCTTCTCTTTGCTCACTGAGTATCACTTTGTCTTTGTCTCCCACACTTAAAGACACTTTTAAAGTCTCTAAGACAAGGCATGTTTTTTATTTAAAACATAGTTGTCTGTGTTGCCTAAACAGTTGATCTAAACAGACAAGCCATGGGCAAGCTTGGCATCTGCCACTGAAGCTTATTTGGTGAAATTTAGCTCAGAAATCTCTGGTGCATACTGCAGCTTTTGTTGGCACAATAAACCACATTTGAAAGGCAAAACAAATGGATGCCCAAAACAATTAGCCTTAGAGAATTCAACAGAAGTACCCAGTACTTATTAGCTTAATGTGCTAACTACAGAGCCCTCAGTGCTCTCCTTTTCCATTTAACTGCTGTGTACAAGAAGCCTGATTCTCAGGTAAGTCAGTCTCAAGTGGACTTGGATGGTTTACTCAGGGTGTTGAGTCTCCTGGGAACTGCAGGATTGGATGTCAGCTGCGGCTTCCTGCTTTAGCCAGTAACAGGAACTGGCTGTGGTCCAGTGTGTTTCTTGTGTGTGTGTGTGTGTGTGTGTGTGTGCTGTCAGAGACTGGGCAACAAGCCCAGGTACAGCAGAGCCCAGGTGTTCCTCTATGAAGAACACAATGAACGTGAGCAAACATGGAGGGACAGACAGGCAAATGGAGAGGGATTGGTATCAGAGAGCACACCTGTTGAGCACCTGCCCTATCCGCTCATGACACACTGATTATGGATGCAGCAGTTGTAAACACACACACACACACACACACACACAAAAAGAAAAACTTGCACATGCACATTTCCTTCAAATCACAAATATTAACACAGGAGAGACAGCTCATCTATGCCTTTAGTGTCAGTCAGCAAGAGTAAGTCAAAGTTTTCTATCAAGAGACTCTCTCAGACCTCTAACTACTTTTGATTCTTCGCAACTTTTCTGTCACTTTCTCCCTGCCCTCCCTGCCTTTCTCTGCTCTCCCGCTGAGTTCTTCGGTCTCTGTGTCATTAGGCAGCGCATCAGGGATTAAGATGGCGATGGGAGGATGTGATTCGCAGCAGAATCCACTAAGTCTGGCATTACCACACACCTCACAAAGCACAGGGGAGTTTCTAATCCACCGCACAGCACAATCCTGCTAATGCATTCATATCAGACGCACAGGCAACAGAGGTCGGCAGAGAATTAAACACCAAAGTATTTCTGTCAAGTTCAGCGGTGCCATGGTCATGTTTGTTTTTCACATTTAAGTCTGCAGATACCGGTAGCCTGGTAATGCGGTAAATAGGTAGGAAGATGATTTGTAGGACAAAGGCCGGTATGAAAAACAATGCAGAACTCTGAATAGCACACTAACAACCACCTATTTGCACTACAAAATTAACAATATTCTACATCACTCACTGCATAAAGAATAATATAGCACTTCAAAGTTATTAGATCATGAGTTACAGCTTTCAAATATGCCACACACCACTCACAGTCAAAGAGAAATGTAAGCTTTTGTGTCCTTGTGTCATTATGACCCTCTGATTCTGGATGTATGCACCAAAGTCCCCTACATGATATATACATATATATCATATATATACTGTATATATATACAAATTTTAATTTGTGCAGAAGCAGTGAAAGTAATGCAGTAAAGCGGCAAATCAATGAGGGGGGAAGAAAAAAGGGGAGAAGGTGGGGAAAGAGAAAGAAGGAGGAGACATTATGTGTGAGACTAGCAGTAGTACTTTGTGACATGCATCATCAGTCCTGTCTTCTCACTATATCTCCCTAATGGGAGCACAGCAGTGTGTGTCTGTGTGCATGTGTGTGTGTGTTTGTGTGAGAGAGAGAGGAAGCGATGAGTCTCCCTGTCAGAGTGACTTGTTGAGACTGTGTGTGTGTGTCTGTGTGTGTGTGCGTGTGTGTGTGTGTGTGTGTGTGATAGAGATAGGGACTAAATGAGCTCCTGGCGGGACTGACCCTCCTCACTTCTCACCGGTCCGTCAGAGAGACTGAGCGCTCCACTGGAGCATGGCCACAGGCACGGTGCTGAATACTGAAAATACACATACACACACATGAACCCACTCAGGAGAAAGACAACTGCTCACATAAACACAAGCACATACACACACACAAAAAAAAACCAAAACAGAGGTAAACGCCATGTTTGAAACTAAACAGAAAATGCACTGAGGTCAATGTGCATTTATGTTCACATGACGTCATGGTACGGACAGAAAATGTGACAAAATTCACGTGTTTGTGTATGTCTAAAGCAAATACCATGAGAGCCAAACCTAGCATGTTCCAAATGTGCAGTGTCGGGTTCACCAGCAGTCATAATTATGATTCATGTCTTGGTAAACAGCCATGCATGTATGAGAATGTTTCCTACTGCCTAAAGTGTGGGAAAGTGCAGTGGGTGTGGGTGTTGTTGCATATGCAAGTTTCAGGCTAAGTATAATTACTCTTGGTGACATACCTCACATGACTAATGAGCAGGATTTGGGCGCGCGGCGTCTAGCTCATTTGTCACAGGATGGTAGGTAAAGCTTCAGTGCGTTCAACTCCTGTGGAACACTGTTAAGGTCGTGCTAAACGCTACTGCCTGATTAATTTCATGTGTTTGACTTGCAGTGCACAGAAGTCAGTGAAACGCCGACAATTAGCAGCGATATGTCACATGACACGTACTGACGTCACACTATTGTCCTTTTGTCATTGTTGTGGATTAACTCTGCTGTGTGTATTCTGAGCCCAGAGCAACAATGAAAATCACTGATGGAATCCTGTGTCAACATCCTCACAGATACACATGTTGACACACAAGCAGCCTTGTTCTTATTAACGAAAGGCCATGACATGAGATGTAGACCCATGAAGACATTACTATAGTCAATACAATTTAATAACCCATTACCGATAGAACATTGTTGTTTATAGCTTGGAATTGAAGCAATCGAAGAGAAATAATGGCAAGCTTATACCCCATAAAAGTAAATCGACACTAGAATTTTTTTATTCATTAACTTTTAAGACTCAAAAGTAACGACTACACCTGCATTTAACAGCTAAATATAAACCTTCAGGGATAAAGAAGCATAAAACATTACTGGTAGTTAAGATAATGTCAAGGTGTTATCTAAAGTATACACTACCTGATCCACTACTATTGTGTTTAAATGCAACCCTTACTTTATGTTGTTTAATATTTGCAATTACAGAAATAACTTTGCAAGATAAATGGGCTCAGATATGTTGAAGCATTTGAAAAAATCTGATGCTGCTGGCTGTTGATGCTCACGACCCCTTCTCTGTCTGCATTAGAGTAATCAGCTAAGGGGTTCAGCTTTAAAAGTTGAAAACCCAGAAATTTATACAACATGCTCATTTTCTCTAATGTCATGTAGCCAGAAGCTGATGCATATCTTGGTTCACACTTAAGATCTAATAACATTCATTCAGATACGTTTATTGAAAACTGAAAAGGTCATTTTATCTTATTTCACAATATGCATTATTTATGTTTCCTCACAAAGAGATACACGAGTTTGATTTTAAAACCAATTTCATAAAAGAAATACAGAAAAATAATTCATAATATATCACACAGTATCCCAGAACAGAATCAAAATGCCAAAGCAAACCATAAAATGTTTATATACCACACAAGCTGATTCAATAAGAGCAACAATTATACTATTGAGAAAAAATAGCCTGCATCTCATCTTGCTAAACATGGGTCTAAATAAATAGGTTGAGATCCTTTCCATTGTGCTCATGTCAGTAGTTGGTAATGATGACCTTTTAGATAACAGGTGTCATGTATGAAGGTCTATTAGGCCGGGCTATCTATTGTTACACATGGGAGTGAGCCACAGTGGTGGGGAGGAGGGGGTCAGGACCGGGCCAAGATAAGAGCCGCTGGGTGAGGGTGCGGGTGCATGCTTATCATAATGGTTTCTTGGACATGTAGTCTTTTACTAGAGGTCGGGGGGTCATGGGAGAAAACCTCAAAATCGGTCTCACATTTCGAGAATCATGTCATGAACAGAACACAGTCAGGCACATACAGACTTGTTTTAAAAAAGAGACTCAGTGGGGGAAAAAAACATGTTAGGAATAAAAGATGTCACAAGGCCTCTTGTGTATTTGGTATTGGCCTTTTATGCATTGCACTAATATAAAAAAGTAATTTCCAAGCATCAACTGCCTCGTAAACAACAGTATTGGTATTGCTAGTTAGGGCTGATGTGTGCTGAGAAAAACATGGAATAAAAAGTGATCATATGAAAAGAAATGTAAAATTTCAAACAAAAACAAAAAGTCCCTGACTCTGCACTCCTTTGCTAACAAAGAATCTTTCAAACAGCGGAAGCACCTGGACTAATAATGTCAGTCCTTGCAGCAGTGCTAGTGCACAAAGAGTTAAGTGAGATCAGTGGGATAAAGAGGCTTTGATAAACCTTCATATTCCTTTCTATAGAGACACATCACAACAATATATACATGTGACAAGAAGGGAAATGATCATGTTCCTTATGAGAAGCATATGGGCTCACCTCTATTCACTCATCGTTCATCTCTGTAATTTCCATTCAAATGAAACAACAGCATCATATTTGTAATGCTAATCCTGTGGATGTCTGTCGCCGTGCTGCATGTATGTGCGGCAGGTACACCGTGTTGTTCTGTATTCTGCACACATGTTCAATCAGGACGAAGACTTTGTGGATTCTAATCTCACACTTTGTGATCTCCAGATATCCAGGAGGGCTTGTGCACTGGAATCTGAGGCAAGTGTTTGTCTCCATGTGACGAGAGGTTCGGCAGGAGATTTACATTTTTCTATTAGTGGAGACAACAGTGGGACGTGACGCCATGGGAATAGGATTAACAGAGCTTGGTCTCGACTGTAGTTTGAAAGACTTGTGTAAAATGAGGCTTGTTTCCTTTGCTGAATGTAGATTTTACTTTTGGTCACTGACTTTTTTAGGAAAAGGGGAATCAAACCTACACTCTCAGATCTAGGCTCAGGGGGAAAAAAAGAAGAAACTAACATTTATGGATGTAGAACCATAGTATAATAAATGTCAGTATAATAATGATTACAACTGCATCACGCATTCCCATGAAGAAAATAAAAGGAAATAAGACATTTTGTGTTTAGATACAAAACTATACAAATTTCAAAAATGGCCAGACTTGAGTTATTTGATTGATTGCATTGTGTCATTTCTCCTGAAGAAGCAGTTCATTGTCACCCTGTCACCAAAAGTGTGTAATAAGGCCAACAGACTGCTGTCAACCAGTCCCAAACTAAACACAGGACATTAGGTCACCACTGTGGCCATTAGGACACAGTCATTTAACTTTACGTATTCATTTTTCATCCCCCTCTCGTCCTCATGTGTGAAGTGTAAAGACAAGAAAGTTGTCGGCACACGGTCCACCTCTTATTAATCCACATCCACATCCAGGTTAATCTCGGTACTCAGGTTGAGGTAGAAGAAAGCGTAGACACAGAGGACAAAGAACAGGATTGCTGCGATGACCAGGAATGCATCCTGAGAAGGAAAGAGAGACGGTTTTAAGATACTGTATTCTTCTGTTGAACTATAGAACTATATCTGCCTGATCCCTTGTCTGTCTTTACGCATAGGAGCAGCTCTACTTTGTTTGAATGTGTTTTCATGGTTCTGTAATTATTGTGCTTATTTATTAGCATTGTTATGTCTATATTTGCCAAGTCCCTATTGTCTTTCTTTTCATCTAAATTCGCTGCATTCCTAATAGACTTTTTATCAGTCTGACATTGTGTGTAAGAATATACTGTTTATTAGCTTGTTTTGAAAAGTACAAAGCAAATATTAAATATTTTAACTGTAATTTGTGAATGTGCTTTTAAAGACAAAAGTAATTATAGGACTGTCAATCATCACAGCCATTAAAGCAAAAATCTGTACAAAGAAACACAAAGATGTAAACTGTTCAAATAAAATGAAGCCTGGTCCACACTATTGCAGGTAAAGAAGAAAACAGAATTAAACATTTTCTGTCCACATATTGAACAATCTAAACAGAAATCTGTCTAAATGTCCTCTGTTCTGTTACTTCAGAAACAGTTGGCAAACAAACACTGTGGTACATTGCTTGTTCTTTGGAGGGTATATCCAACTTTATTTGCAACCACATATTTTTAGATGACCGCACAGTAACAAATACAGACTTTTCTGTAATTGTAATCCTTGAATTGCTGCATTGAGGCCTCAATCAATCCTACTTTAATCAAATCCTAATATTTGATACTTGTGCAGTCAGTTTCCTGTCCACACAACAACCCAAGACTGGTGCTTTTAAAGCTATCCACACTGAAGCGCGTTTTTTGAAAGCTTTGTTTACAGCGTTGGAAAACACGAGCTTAGTGCTAATGGAGGGCCAAAACCGACAAACGGATGTGTTTTCAAATGTACCTGCATTTGTGTGGAAATGGTTTCAGACTCTTTAAAAGTAACCAGATCCCCACAGTAGGTGTTTTAACTCAGACTGACACAAACACTCCCAGCTGCTTTGAGAGATTCACTGTGGGTGATGAAATGAAAGTAGGAGTCAGGCGACAGGGTAAATATACAGCAGTGAAATTACGTCATTTATAATAGCATAAATGTCTTATTGTATATATTTCTATCAAGCTACAGTACCTCCACTAACCACACTGTGCCAGGGCTAATGTTAGGTTATGCTGCCAGCTTTGGGACACTTTTCCAAAAATAATAAAAATTGGATAGACTATTTGTACAGTTTAGTTTGAGGAAAGTGTGACAGCTCATCAAAATACCTCTTAAGAATGAAGCATTGATTTGTTTCAGGTTTTCTCTTAAGAGATTAATTGGAAACATACTGTGGAGTAAAACTGGAGCCACATTGAAGAAAAAAAATAAACTTTCAAAATGTACAGTATCACATTTCAGAAACCGAGTGACCGCAGTAATATAATCTATTCTATCTGCAACCAGTCTCCACCATTACTTCTGCTGCCGTTTTTACTGAGAAGTTAAAGTTTCATCAACAAAATGGCCTATTTTTTTTTTTTTTTAGATTTTCTATTGGTTAATTGTCAAACAAATTGAGGCTTTCCAGAGGAGTGGCATTCAACTTGAAAATGGGAATTTGGAGCATTCGTTCATTATGTGACGCTCACTCGATTACAATCTTCATCAGCTGGAGTTTCATTAGGGCCACTCAGAGTATTGAACAATGCCAGTTATTCTTTATCAAGAGAACTCATTAGCAGCAAACTTTCTAATCAACACTGGAGAGCTTGGAGAGCTTTAAAAGAGTGTGGAGTACAGTCTGATTGGGGGTTATTCAAAAAGAAATATTTGATTTGAAGATGGAAATTAGTTTTTTACATGCAAACTGGGCCACAACAACAAAGGTGACGTGACAAGTGAATTCATAATCCATTCATAACATGTGATTCCAATTTTGGAGATATCTATAATCTTATTCTCTTATTTATGGATTCTTTAAGACACTTTGGGGGAAAACTACCTGAACCATGTCAAACTAAATCAGTCTGCAAAGTCCCAATTATGCCGTATATTCATGAGTGACAGGCTGGGGTGATACAAGGTTACAGTGAGGGAAAATGACAAACAGGAAAGCAGCAAACAAGACAAGACTAAACTGAGAGAAACCATGACAGATGTAAAAAAACAAAAACAAAAAAAAGAGAAGCTACCAAAAAAGAATATGAATGACAAGTTGAGAAAACAGAATCAGTTCAGTAATTGCCATACGTAGCACGCACACACAGAGAGGGCTGCAAATTCAACCCACTGGCCAAACTGCAGACAGAAAAGACAGAATGAAAAACAAGAGGGAGAACGAGAGAGAAAACAAGTGAGAGATAAGGCTTGGCACAAACGAGGGGTGGTGGGGGGCAAATAATAATTCCTCTCTGACGAAGGGGGTGTGGGGTGACAATTAAAAGGCGTCACAGCATCCACAGCTATCTGTGTACATGTTGTAGTGCCTAGTCATCAGCGGCATTGGTCTTCATTAGCCTCAACCCACATTTATCTACATCCCGGCAGCCTCCAAACAGCTTTAAGTCCTTGCTTAATTGGAAAACTTTTAAATTTCATGCACTTTAGTTTCATATATTAACCGCTAGGCTCCCACCGCTTGATTTACTTTTCTATTTTGCCTAGGCCTCGGAGAAAAGAGAACTGTTATCAAATCATGGAGGCTTGATTGTTTTCTGCTTTTTCTTGTGTTCTCTCACAGCTTTGAAAAACATGTCAAAGCGTTTGTAATTCTGACGACAATATCGCAAAGAAAATTGTGTGCTTCTGACGCAGGTAAGCACTTCGTTGAGTCGCCGCTGAAACAAAAGGACCCATGGAATTGCAATCCAGGTTTTTTTTTTCTTTTTTTTCTTTGCTTCAGGTTTCAGAGAGAAAGAGAACAGCTGGTTACAGTGACTTCTCTATGAAAACAAGCTGGAGGGGTTTTGGTGAAAACACTTGAGTTGTAGGAAGCACCTGCACTTCATTGAGATCATTGTTTTTGAGTAAAATGGCCCACTGTGTTGACTCTTGCCTTGTCTCACTAACACATTTCTTGCGTGCCCACACACACACACACACACACACACTCAGACACAAACACACACTCAGACACAAACACACACTCAGACACAAACACACAGCCTCTCTGCCCACATTCTGATGGAGACCCCTGGATGCGGCCCAAGCACATCATCATCTTCATCGTGTGGCTCTCTCAACACCGGCAGCAGCTGCAGCTCACTCGGCATGCTGGGAGCTGGGTCCCTGTCACCCTGGCGACAAGCCACAGCTCAGCAGACATCCCCTCATCTGGTCCGCCTTTTATTCTCCTCCTGGGTTTGTTGTGTGTGCATATGTGTGTGTATGTGTACATCAGTCTGCATGTGCCTACGTGCTAAGCAAGAGAGATTCAGTGTGTTTGTGGCTGTATGTGGGTGGCAGATAGACACGAGCTACAAACAACTGTTGATGCATTTGGGCAGCGGTTGGTAAGCATGTCTCATCTGTACAAGTCACAGCGACAAATAACCAGCCATTAGGTTATACTGCATGACTAGCTAAATAAAAGTTGCTGATGATTTTTTTTATTGCTTGGTGGCTGTAAAAGGTGACTTTCCACCTTGCTATCATAATACTTTCTTGTCCAGGAATCAGCAAACAGATCCTGTATCCTTATTTACTCATTTAATATCCTTCCAGGGCTGCAAATAATGATTATTTTATTATTATTAATCTATTTATTATTTCCAGATAAAATCATTATGTCTATGCCAGATGTTAAAATTGCTCATTTTGTCTGACCAATGGTCAAAAATAGAAAGATGATCAAGTTATAATCATATAAAAGAGAGAAACAAAAAAAATCCTCACATGTGAGAAGATAGAACCAGCAAATGTTTGGTATATTTGCTTGATAAATGACTACTTGAAATCAATTTCTTTCATTCGACTAATCAAATAATAGACTAATAGACATTTTAGCACTAATATTTTGTATAATAAGCTGCTATCACAACCCTACAATGAAAGGACTACCATAATCAGAAAAAATGTGACTAAAATGTAGCTACTTTCTGGCTGCTAATTATCTTGAATGAAACAAATAGGCCCTTTCCACATGCTTTTTAGGGGCAATTACAAAAAAAATCTCCAGGAAAAGAAAAAAGTCTCACCACTATCACAACTCATTGAGTCTTTTCATAAAGCTTACTTTAAATCAAATGGCA
The DNA here is from genome assembly GCA_002120245.1 of Maccullochella peelii. Lineage (NCBI taxonomy): Eukaryota > Metazoa > Chordata > Actinopteri > Centrarchiformes > Percichthyidae > Maccullochella > Maccullochella peelii. The sequence continues at coordinate 12,316 of LKNJ01002721.1, read as the reverse complement.
TAAAAGGCCATAAAACCTACAAATTCCCATGTGCTATCTGTCAACGCTCCTAACCAACTCCAAAGTGTGAATGAGCCCCATAAACCTAATGGCTAGCACAGATAACAGATCCAGTTTGCTTCAGGGAGAGGCTGAAGCAGATGCTACAGTTTGGAATCAGGCTACAGCAACCCTCACAGTTTATACTGATACTTTTCGCTTAAGAATTTATTAGCAATGTCTCTGGATGGTGATCAATAATTACTGTGCCTGTTCATCAGAATACCTCCTTCAAGACAAAACATGACTCAAGTTATATTTGTATGAACACATCATATTCTATACAGTCTTACACAAATGACAGCTGGAAGATACCCAGAGTCATTATCTGTAGCCTCCATTCTCTGCCAATTCCATAAGCATTTTTTCCCCGACTTTCTAGGCTCATCTGCTAAATAAGACCGAGGGAAAACAGTGCAGAACTGAACAGAAGGCTAGTGTGCCAATTAGACAAGGCAGCAGGCTTGTTTCCTGTGCTGCAAGCTAGTGTGCTGGAGCTACTTCGAAGGCACTTCTTCTTCTCTGGGCAAACTGAGGAGAGACTGCAGACGACTTCCTGCCAGTTTCATTGTGACCCCATGCCATCCAGAGTGTGAAGGAGCTGGGCAGGAAATATGTCCACACTTGCACTAAGGCAACAACAAGCTACTTCTGTAAACACACCATGACTCAATATAAGAACGCGCACAGATACAACAAGTGGCTGGTTTCCGCTACTTCTGAGGTCAACGTTTTGTGCAGCGCGACAGCTGATCACTGTTGTGGGAACAGAAGTCCCTCTCTCACTTTCTCTTTCTGAGTCTCTCCATCCTCTTCTCTGCCAATTTACCCAGCCAGATTCTCTGTGCCCGCATGTCTGCTGGCCCTTCTGAGATGCTAGCTGCATCTGAGACCAGCATCGAAAACCAGGGACATGGTGAAAGAGGAGAAGGAGACAGAGAGGGAGGAAGAGAAGGGAAGAGAAGGGACACTCTTTTCACACAGCAACATGCCCACACAAACTGCAGCCAAATCATTTCTGTCAACCAAAGGTTCAGAGACAGAGCGGGGAGCTTTTTACTGTCAGCACAGAGCTGTGTAAAAATCATATAACACTAAAAGGACTCGATGGGAACGCAAGCGTGACCAAATATCCATTACATTTGGGCTGAATTTCAATCGAACTTGGGGCCAAAGGGTCCAAGTCAGTTTAATATGCTCGTCCCAGAGGTATTTTTAATCCGACCTCTCTGAAAATTCCCCTCATCTTGGGCGTGAAAAACCTGAATTATTTATAAGCCATATCAATATTTCAAGATATGGACTAATCTAATTGGATTAAAGACGTGCTTAATGAGGCCTTGCGTGTCTAAGAGATGCATATTTTAGAACCTGACCATTTCACCCAGTGTTTAATCCTCACTATGATTTGTTCATCTCTGTACTGCGTGCCAACTGAAGCTTAATGAGGAAGTGAAGCCTTTTGGCTTTTGATGTACTGTAAACAGGACCAATTATCAATGCCACGAAGGGAAATAAACATGCAAAAAAGAAAACATTGAACCTGTCTGAATTGTGTTTTCTTACTGATTTTCACTTTTAACAGCTATAAAAATCACTGAGGACCTGATTTCATGTGATGGTATCTGCAGTTTCAAAGAGGATTTAAAAACCTATGAGGGTAGATTCACAAGCTTTCATTTCATTGGCAAGGGCTTACTCTATATGGAGAAACCTTGAAATAGTAAAACTGTTTAACTGATTGAGGAAAAGCATAAACAGCAGTGCCACGTTTGCCAGAGTGATAAACGTGGAGTCATCCATCTTTGCCTGCACAACAGCTCCTAATCGCTGCAGTGTAAGAAAGCAACAGAGATGCACTTTTCTATCCTAGCAACACCCTTGCCTCCGTTTACTTTCACATTACCCCACTCTATCTATCTTTTCACATTCTTATTCCTTTTCTTTTCTACTTGTTATGTTTCCCACCCCTCTCTCACTGTCTCTCCTTGTCCCTCTCCATTGCCCCATTACCATTAAAAGAATAATGAAACCCTTGAGTTTCAATCCTTCCAGGAATTCATTATGTGTTAAAAATCTGTGTTATGTCTTCTTCTTTTTTTGTAGACATGATAACCCTTTTCAACACTTGTACGGATCTTAAAAGGACAGACAGGGGGCCACATCACATCATTTCAGGTAGACAGATATTGTTACATTCCCAAAAGATCTACAGTTTGGGATCTGAGAGTCTGGGATATGAAAAGTGAACTAGTGAGACACGCTCTCAAACAGGCAAGCAAACAGACAGACAAATGGAAAGATGATCGTTGGCAGACAGATAGACAAGCAGAAATAATGGAACACATGCAGAAACAGACTTCAGAAGTCCTAAAGAGGAAGTAAGTCTAGGCCAGTCTCACCCTGAATCCAGAGGAAGTCTTCTTTGCTTCCGCTTTCAGCCGTGTGGCTTTTAAGACCGACTTTGTCTTTTTGTAGTCCTGCTTACCTGAAAGAAAGAAAACAATTGGGGGAGACAATCAAATGACTAAAAAAATGTCATTTTGAGTAACAGGTTTCATTCATTGTTGCCAGGCAAGCGGAGACTCCAGGAAGTTACTGCGCTAGGCTAAGAAATAGTCCCTCACCTGGCCCGACAGCTGGGGAACCACAACTTGTTGATTTTACAGTTTTTGTAAAGATTAAACAAATAAGATATAATGTGTTTTTTTGTTACCTTTAGACAGAGCCAAGCTAGCTATTTCCTCCTGTTCCCAGTCTTTATGCTAAGCTAAGCTAACCATCTCCTGGCTGTAGCTTCATATTTAACAGATATGAGATACACTATATAGATATTCCTCATCCTCAACTCTCTGCAGCGAATAAGTGTTTTTCCCAAAATGTCCAACTATTCCTTGAACTATTCCTGTAAGTTCTGCTGCAGCTCCAAAGCGGTCTCATATTTACTCAAAGTAACCCACCAAAATACAAGTAAAATAATGCAACTCATGGGACTAGTGACTTCTACTGTAAAATGAAATGTCACGTGGTTAACAAAATGAGGCAAGTGAGAAAAAAAGGCAAAATGTAGCATTGAAATTTCACAATTTCTACAATTAAATTTACCCACAGGTCACAATCTGCACATGCATTGAAAATACAAAGAATCTTTTCTGGCCTGAGCTGCACACAGTTCACCTGTGCTTGCTTGACTTCCCATGGGCTCAAATCTCAAGGGTGAGTTTTGTGGGCAAGCCGGCCACCTGGCAAGGCCTGTGTGTTTATGTGAGTGAGTGTGAGCGTGCTTCACATGAGGCAGACCCGGCTGTCTTGGTCTAATTAGAAACAACACACTGCAGGAAAAGGAACTTTGCTAACAATAGGGTGGAAAGGCAACAGCTTGCTGAACAGTGTGTGTGTGCGCATTCTGGTACTTCTATCTTTGTGAGAACCAATTCATACGCTCAGGTTGTGGACATATTAGCAAGTCCTTGGAGATGTTATTTTAGTTCAGTGTTAAATTTAGAATTAGGATTAGGTTAAAGTTAGGTTAAAGGGTGAGAGTTGAGGTTAGGCATGAAGTTCAGATGGTTAAAGTTATTGGCTGGGGAATAGACTGACAGTCCGCATAAGGAGAGAGGTACAATAGAGGAATATGTGTGTGAGACATAGACCAAACCCCCAGGTCAGCTTCCAGGTTTTCTCAGTTGGTGATGTGACATGCGAAGGCCTCTTGGAGTTTTTACTCCTAGCTAACTAAGCCTCATTTACATCAAAAGGGAACAAGAGGAGGAGGAAGGAGAGGAAAGAAAGCGTCCGTATCAATCTGTAAAGGTTGTGGGAGAGAAAAGAGTGAAAATGAGCTAGCGAGAAAGGATGGGTGAGGAGGTGTGTACATGTTGTTATTCTGAAAACAAACAGACAGACCTGCATACCACTGAGTATCATGTCTCTTGGGGAGCAGAGGTTCTCCTCTTGTGGGGACAGCCATGGAGAGAGAAGATGACCATTAGCATGGTGTTAAGCAGCTACTCTGTCTCACTACACACACACACACATTTCTTTTTAAACCATCTCACTACCCTTACTTCTTTTTCAGAAATCTTGCACTCATTTCCTATCTCATTCTCTCTGTCTCCATCCCTCCTGGTCCCGGACTCCTCCTGCACCTCCCTCTGACTTAGTGGAGGGCTAAAAGAAATGGGGAGCATGTTGCCACGAGCAGACAGTGAGCTAGTGGGAATTCATTAGGAGGGCCACTGGATGTCTCCTCCACTTGTCAGAAAGTGGAGAGGGGGAAATTTGATTGGATGGAACCTCAGGTTGCTCACCATTCACAGAAATTGTACATGGACTTTCAGACTGCAAATGGCTGGCTGTGATAATGTAAGACAAGAGGAAGCTATATATAAATGCTACAAATCCCATATCAAAAGGAAAAAATACAGAAAGCCACATAGATTGTGAAATGTGTAAAAATGTCCAAAGAAATAATTGGCCTAACAAGGCAGCCATAAACAGGGATATGTAAAGGCTGTTCAACTCCTACAGCATAATTCAACTCCTGTTGGCCCGGTCACACCAGAAAGGAGCACAGGGAAATTCATCCGTATCCCTTCGTGAATATGTGGTTCTAGAGGCTTGATGACATAGAGACTACTAGCAGGGCTGGTTGGTAAGCTTCTCTAGCAGGCGAGCTAACCACGAACACGCTAGCCAGATGGAAACATGCTAATAATGTCACTCAATAAAGAGTTGCTGAAAGGAGAAAGTAGCTCTCCAAGCTGAGAAGCTTGCCAACTGACATTTAACTGACAATTAACTGGCTATTGGTCAGTGGTGCAAATTTGCACCTAGTTGAGCTAGGTTGGTCTGGTCGCAGAAATTCCATTGAAATTAATTCATTTCACCATTTTATATACGCCTGTGTGACCCGGTCTTCATGCTTTTAAATATGAACAACATCAACATTTACTTGGTATAAACATTTTCTGATATCCAGGATATCGGGGAAATGGGATTCCTCACATACAGTAACGATGATCGAATGTGCAAACCAGGTTACCTGGGGGGTAAGTCCATGATCTCTGTTTTGCAACCTGTCCTGTACCCAGTTAGGAAAAAAAAGTTGTACACAAAATTGAAGCCCACAACTGAACAAGTTGTGCTTTCTGTTTTGATACTAGTTCGCTTTGTCTGTCTGTGTCCTCAAGGTACCTTTTCAGCATCAAAGTGCCCAAGGATACTCAAAAACAGAACAATATCAGAACTTAAGCAAGCTGGGGTTCAAATTTCAAAGGCAGATTTTTCTTTTTCAGCATTTATAACATCTCCCACAAAGGGCTTCCAAAACATGCACCTGTGCTGTTTTTCCCCCATTCGCGGTTGCTCCTAGTCTACATGGAGAAATTAAGTTTATATGCAAAAATTCCTCACAGCCCAATACCACCCATAACCATCTGGTAAGAATCAATACTTTATTGGAGCAAAATCAGAATAATTACAACAAGTATGAATAGTTGATATGAGGGAGAAATGCCAGAGAATTACATTAGGCTGTGTATGGTATTGTAATGTTGTTGTATTACAGTGGTGTACTTTTTAAAGCCTCATGTTGCCTTTCTCCTGTGGTTTGTTTGGTCTGGAGCGTGCGCACACACACACAGTCCTGATGATATTGCATTGGGCTTATGAGCACTCCTATTTGTCATTGCTGTTCCCCTTGCTGCACCAGGGCTGTAGACACTTTCTGTCACCAATTATCTACCTGCGCTGGGCTACAAGCCGGCCTCCCATCCCTCCCTGCTTCTGCCTGCCACATTGAAAAGGCATCACTGTCCTCCTGTACAGCAACGACAATGCCGTGTCTCAGAGGAACATTAGCCCTTGTAAGGCGGCCTAGAGTGCCTGCTGAGAGGCTTCCCTGAGTGTGCCTTTCATTGAAGTCATCACTGATTTCATGTCAAGAGGACAAGAGAAAAGTGAAAGTGGCCCTCTCCCCCTACACCACTTACTGTACATTCCCTTAGATGTGTGTTTCATGGTTTTTTGTTGCATATGCCTGTAAATGGTGTCTGATTAAGACTGAGGAGAAATTCGTTTTTATCTTGAGCTATTGTTCTGCTTAGCATAACGAGACAGGTAGGGGGTATTAGCTAAAATTAGCTACATGTGATTGAGCACTCAAGGGAAGGAGGGGGGAAAGGTATGTGATTTGTGTGTCACACAAATTGGCCACTAAAGTGAAGCTAGAAGAGGGGTAGACATCTAAGAGTGTCGCAGTTTGTCTGAATGAAAGGAAACATCAACAGAAAAAAAGAAAAACTAAAAAAACATGTTTATGCCTGTGCCATTTATACTCCTGTTTAAATATACTGTATGTGGATGCTCAAATTCTGTGCCATCTTTACCAAAACCTGACCATATCAGTAATGATAAAAACCTATGTCAAGATGTTGTATTAAAAGCATTCCTGTAAACTCTAACAGTGGAATACTCCAAAGTGGTGCAGAGTGAAAATAATGACAGTGTGGATGCTACACTAGCTTAAAAGCAGAATTCACATAATAAATAGAGGACAATGGCTTCAGGCGGAAGAGACAGATGATGAAGAAAGTCAAGAGAGCCACTGGTACAGATCAACCAGTTTCCCTGTTAACTATTGACTTTAGCCTGAATGCTTTAGTGTTTTCTTTTAGTGAGAGTGGATCAGATGTTTGAAACAGCAAGATAACATTTAGTTTTCCTTATGAATTACTTATTGTTGTCATACCCATCTGATTCTTCTTTAGAGTCTTAGTTGTGTGACACTGTCACCAACAGGAAATATTTAGTCAAATTTGCAATATAAAAAACAATTTAAGACTGCATCATTGATCAAAAATAAAATGGTAACACTTGACAATATGCTACACAAAAAGAAGTAAAGGAATGATCTGATAATTAATGAATATTAGGGGCTCATTAGGGCCTGCATGTCAAGCCCTAATGAGTTACTAGAGAACAGACTATATAGTCCTCGATTCAGAGTTATTCAGAACTACCCATTAACCATTCATTAATTAACAGGTCATTCCTCACTGGTTCCTTAGTAACTACTCACATTTTTGTGTATCATATTGTAAAGTGTTGCCAATAAAATAATTATACTAGCCAACGTATCCATATTTTGGCTGTGCAGACATAAGCCACATACAATTGTTTTTGCAAAATTATGCCTATTGCAAAATAAATAAATAAAAATGTATCCAAGTTCATTAGGTCACAGCTGAGGTACAGTACCACCTTTGCCTCATTTTGTGCCAGGAAAAACCCTGCATTAATGGATTTTCCTGTACACAGATTCAAGTATTCCTTTATGCAATGTTAATATTCTGATGGGCTTGACAGGCAGGAAACAATGCTTGACAGTGATATGGTAGAACCGCCCCTTCCCTCATGCTAAGTCATAATTCTTGCATAGAACTAAGCATCTATTTGTGGTAAAAATTAAGTCATGTCTTGCACAATTTTAAGTAACCTCATGATACTAACTTTATACCACTGCCTACCACATTTAAATTTCCGTCATGCATCATGTGGTAAAAGACTGTTACTTCATTATTTAAACTGAAAATATGTTACTTTTACCAGTAAATAAAGAGCTGACCCACCAGAATTACATTTCTGAGACACCCACTATGCCATTAACTGTTTCCCAAGTTGCTGCCTTCTTGTTTATATCTCTGTCGATGTTTCCTTGTGTCAATTAATTGTGCAAATCCAAAATCAGCTACTGCAAAAATAAGTTGCTCCTCAAAGCTGCATTACCAACCCAGTACATCCCATACTGCACATCTAGCTCAGTTGGTCTAACATAGGCAGGACATTTAAAACTCTTCACTTTACATTTCATCTCTAATTGAAAATCAGTGAAACACATGCAACCTTGGCTTCACTTCTATTTAAATTGTACCATGTTTCAAACATGGCAAAAGACTGGTGCTTCTCTGTTGGATGTCGATGTGTGACTTCAGGCCGGGATAGTTCTAAAGAAACAATCCATTAATTATGTAAAGTGGCTCATGTTTGAATTACAGTATTAACATTTACGGATGCTAACAATAACACTGCTTGTTGGTCTACGTAAAATCAGTACTTAATGTTTAAAAAGCTACTGTGCACAATTGTCATGAAGGCAAAATTACAAACAAGCACACAAGTGTGTCAAGAGAAACACAAACATACCTGAGGACTTGTGTGTGTTTGTGTGTGTCTATGGGGACTAACTGTCCTGCATATGCACTACATGAAGAGTGATGGGGTGATTTGGACACACAGACCACTGTCCGGTACTCTCTGAGAGCCCTGGGAGAATTTGGGCAACACCCTGCAGTTGTGTCTGACAGTTCCTCATACTTTGCTTTGCTTCTGTGTGTGTGTGGCATGGCAGCCAAGTAGTCAGTGACCACATGGTGTGGATCGCTGGCACCTGCCAGGATGCATGGTAGCGGAACTGGAGGGCTGATGCCAGACACATGGGAGATATTTATGCCTTGTCCTTTGCATCATGTGAGGCAAGGAGAGGGGAGGCAGTCCATGTGAGATTTACAGTAAAAGCATATAAAATATTTCACCTACATATCAGTTTCTCACCTTCCATTGTACAAAATATAGTTTCGTGAAATGACCTTCTAAAGCCAATAATTTCCAATTTGCCATTCTGTACTTGAAATTTTGAGTGTCTTTATCCTTATAGACAATTGTCCCTAGTTTGTTCAGCAGGTAGCAGCAATCATTACTTGAACAGAGTGACCACTTGCACTTCCATGTAAGAACACTATAGCTTTACCTCTCCCAAGGGCAGCTTGGCACAGTCAATTACAACAGGCTTAATAATAGTATTTAAAAAGAGTGTCAACAGTGGCCCCTTGATGGTCATCTGACATGACAAAAGCACTCCAGCAGAGATGATGGCACAGCTCAACAACCTGGACTGCTGCTGATGTTCCATGAATAAGCCACCCTATTACGATTTCAAATTACCATGCGTGGCCCATTCCAGCTCTCAAAAGACCCTGTCCCATGCTATCTTTGAAGAGTTCATTTTCCTCTCCAACATCTTTTCCCCCCTCTCTCTGTTTTCCACCTTTTCTGTTAAACAGTGGTTCAGTGAAATTGCCTGATGGCCGTTCTTTTCAAAAAGAAGGAAAATCAGTAAAAATTGAGGGGTTGGAAGGAGGCGGAGGTAGAGAGAGGACCAAAGTCTCCCTGACACCTGTGTTACATAGTTTTGAATTGATGAGATGTGCTGAGAACAAAACACTAAATGGGAAGGAATAAAGGAAAAAACAAGATTTTCTGTTCCCCTGTAGGGGATGTGACAGTGAGAGAAGAGCTTGTTATGTTATGTCTGTCTCTCATTTGTTGAACATGCCGGGTGTTACACAATAGCAGATGGTTAAGGGATACCTGTGGGCTAAATAATCCTATGTTTGAAAATATATACAATTGTCACCCTGCTTTATGAGACCACGGCCCTTATAGCATAGTAGAGCAAACAAGACATTTCTCAACAGACTATCAGAAAGACAAATATTGCTATTGCGGTCAGAATGACAATTGATGACTTTTTTTCATTTTTAGGGAATAAACATGAAAGGAAGGAACTCACAAACTGGGCCACCTGTTACAAAAACATATATTGTGAAAGTGACAAAAAGAAAAGAAAATGAGCACCAACAGAAACTATTAAGCTTAAGAGACCATCTCATGAGTCCTGTTAACACAAAAGTAACACCAGGAAGTATAAAACCTGGAATAATCAGAGGATGTGAATCACCAGGGGCCAACAAACGATTATCCACCGGGAGGAAGGGGACCAGAACAATGTCGTAGTTGGCACAATCTTCAGAAGGGTGAATGTGGATTAGTACAGAACATTTTAATAGATAAATTAAGATCAGAGGGGTGTGATGTTTAACAGAAAATTAATCTCCATTCAAACTGTAATAGGTGTCTTTCCACTTCACCCCCTCTTGCAAATTGATGAAAATTGCTCACAAGAAATAAAAGACAGACTAGAAAGGGGTGAACGGCTTCTTGACAATGCCTGGCTACGACGGACTTCACTTCTAATGGCACGAAGGTGTTCAATAACATATGTTCTGACATGCATATTTGTGAACTACATGAAAGAAACTGTTTTATATAGGGTGTGATTGAGTCACAGAACTAAATAAAGCCATTTATTATTTTTGCAAGCAACACAAGAATAGTATATAAAGAAGTCAGTTACTTCATTAAGACACTTCTCTATTCAAGAAAACAACTTCAAGGATTCTAAAACCCTCTCAAGAGGGTTATTTGTGTGAGGGGATAACACATCTAAGGTAGCTGTGTCAGAATCCTCCTGATTAATGTTCACGTTGGACGACAAATCGAAGAAAATGCCAGTATGTTTAAAATAAGATGGCAAATTGGATACGATAGACTGAAAGATGTGAGTGTGAAATGTGCTCAGCCAGCCATTGTTGCAGAGTGTCTCTTGGGTCAGTTCTTAAATGGACAAGTTAAATATTAGGTCATCTGCGTTCTACTCTTGTACTATAAGTTCGACCTCATCCCTGAACATATGCCCTGAATCCCTCTATGTGTCCTTTTCTTCTTGTGTTGTAGTTTGGTGGATGACCGTCATCTGACTGATGGTATGAATTGTTCTTCTTCTCCAGACTTAAAAAAATCGCAGTCACTGTCAACCAGGTGGTCTAAGCTGAAAAATAAATTGTAAAAGGGACCCGTCTGCAAACAAACTTGCTTGTTGAACTTTCCATGGCCAGAAGACATATGGAGTCACCATAGATGTACTCTGACATCATCGTAATCCAAGGTGTCCAACTCTGTCACTGAACGACTGTTTTCTGACTGATGGGACAAAACTGTTCTGGTTCTCCTGATGTAAAAAAATTAGGTGGTCTAAGCCGAAATACCGCAAAAGAACCTGCTTCTTAGACTTCCCATAGCCAGAGGTCTCCAGTGCAGAGACACCGTGGATATACTTGGTAATCCAAGGTGCCCTGCTAGTTTTCTAACTTTCATCTTCTGGATTGTGCTCATCTTCTATAGCTGTGATTACTGCAATCTCTATGAATGACCTCATTATCTCCTTCGTCTCAGCTATTTCAGCCCTTGTATAGGTTCCTGATGAGGACACTTTTGGATCAAGACCAATACCAGGGCTGTAGTAAGAGCCTCACTCCATTTGGTGCAAAAATCGTCTTCCTTCGATCGGAAAGTGGGCACCTTTTGTATCTAATAAGACTACTTAGTCACATTTCATGTACACGATATGCCACTCCTGTGATTTCAAGTAGAAACTTTAATCCTATAAGGAGAACAGAGCTTCCCTTTGTGTTTGCTTCAGTCATAGCTGCTCACAATTATCCAGCTTTGCCTTTGGCGACCTTTTGGTTTTGCTCCACAAGAGGAAAAGAAAAACAAAAAGACACAATATGAGCTGTGATCTTCAAGCAACCACAGCTGGCATGCTAAAGGAGACCAAACTTTTGATTGATACTGACCATATTGACTTAGTTAGGCCTTTGTGATGTAAGGGGAAAGATGGGGAAGTAAAATATCGCAGGATTAGAGTGGTATTAAAGTTTGACAAAACAGCTTCTGACATGATATCAAAGGGAGAGTTTTTTTAAGCGTGGAATTCACCGTCAGTTCGTCAGTAATGTGACCTTAGATGCTGCTTGTTCGTCTCTAAGTGTAATTACTTCCACAGCTTGTACACTGGTTCTAATCCACTGAGTCTGGTTAAGGTTTCTTTTCCATCCAGTCCAAATTGGGAAAGTTTCCAGGACAGTGCAAAGAGATTATGCTAATTTTTGCATAGCCAAAGTTGATATCTTCAGAACAGTTGGGCTGTTAGGCAGTTTGGGATATATGAGAAACTACCACAGAATTGCTCACTGCACCACAGTCTCATGTGGGATTTCTTGAGTGTGACATTGGCTTGTTTCTATGAGTGAACACTGAGTTGATTACTGTGTTGTGGTAAAATTGCCCACATCAAGCACTGAGCTATGATTTATGTTTGTTACACAACACGTTGAAGACCAATATCAACCATCAAAAAGCATCATGAACTAATTTACAGAACTTATTGGTTTAATTGTCAGTTAATATATTGATTATCTTTTTGATTAAACTATCAGTCATTTAGTATACAAAATGCTTTATTTACAGTGGGGCAAAAAAGTATTTAGTCAGCCACCAATTGTGCAAGTTCTCCCACTTAAAAAGATGAGGGAGG
>LKNJ01002720.1:56136-103642 GCA_002120245.1 Maccullochella peelii | reverse complement strand
TATATATATAGATATATATAGATATAGATATAGATAGATAGATAGATATCAAAGATTTGGCTTTTAAATTCCTGATGTTTCTCTAATAAGTATCATAAAATATAGCACATAATCAGAGACATTTAGAATGCACACAGTCTACAACTACTGGGGTTTAATGTTGATATGCCATCAGCTGGGAACCAATTGGCTAGCTAATTAGCTTAATATTAGTTGCTAATCCATAGGAACATTTTCCTTTTTCTGTGGTTTTCAATACTTAGCAGATCTTATCTTTTTGCTTCTCCGTAAGGATTCCATCTTTTTTGTTAGTATGTCAATAAAGCAGACAAACGTTTAGCAGTCTTACTCTTTTTAAATGTATAGATAGTATACAATAGTATGAAGAATAGTCTGAAGAATATCACTTTATTTAATGTGTAGAAAAAAATATGGAGAAACTACAGTAGGTAAATCTTAAGAGTAGGAATGATAAATAGTAGGCTAAATGTCATCTATATATCACTGATTTGAACGGAAAAAAAACAATAGGCTATATAAATCATATGCAAATACGGAGGACCCTAGTGTCTATCTATACTTTATATAATGTATTATTAGTTTATTGTAATAAATAAGCCACATTAGTTTATTGTAATAAACTAATACATTTTTCCAATTCATTCAGTGAAAATTTTCAATTAAATCATGTGAAAATATTGTGTCATGCAGCCTGTTGGCTCATATTATCAACATATCATATATTATTCAAAGGTAATATAAAATATTAAAAAAGAATGTATTTAGAATAATAAAGAAGTGTTTATTATTATCTAAATCATAATATGTAGTTATATTATATCTTTTTTTTTGGCTCTATGGTTTGTGTCACATTTTCACAAATATGGCCCAATTGTATGTGTTTGAAGTGCTGGCTGCACTAGCTATCTGTTAGGGGCTAATGAGATTAGAAGGTGAAGTGAATAGTCAAATAACCTACTTTTATGATAAGACAACAGTCTTTGGTACATATAAATGACATTTTTTGGTGATTGGTCTCCTTACTTTAATAATGACAGACATATACATACATACCTTTTGGATTTTTAATTTCCTATTCAATTTCCGCCTAAAATTCATGTGTGTTTAAGTGTATACATTTCAAAGATGGACAAAGATATTGATGAAATCTTTACTTTATTGTGTTTAATAACTCTGTGAACATCCAGTCCAAATTTGGTGACATTCTGATCATTATTTCCAGAAATACATGTGATAAGGCAGACGCTGTCCCTTTTGGAGAAGCCTAAATTTTCACTATTTTCGGTTTTGGGGAGGATCCAAACATCCACCAAATAAACTAATTTTGCAGTAAAATATTTTTATACAACCATCCATTTCAAAAACTAGACATATTAAAGTTATGAAAAAACATGGTTGTACTTTGTTTTACCTCGGTTAGGGGTATCTCAAAAACTAAAGCCTTTTTTGGGGATTTGTTCTTCTACTAATATTATGATCGGTTAAAGGGGAACACCACCGATATTACATATTACAAAGTCTGTTTACAGGCCCTGAGGAGCACTACTACATGTGTTTTAAAAGTCTTTTCAATTGACTGTCGATGGTCTTCTCCCATAGAGAGGGAGCTGGTGACGTCTGATAAATGACCTCAAGTGATGTCACTTGAGTCAGGTTGGGGCTGAAGACTACTAAGTTTGAAAATGAAAACAAAACTGGGGGTATGGAGTTGGAAAGAAGTGAGTTTACCGGACCTCTGTAGCTCCTCATCTCTGCTTGTGGCTAGCGGCTCAAGGCTACATTAGCTGCTACTAGCATAACAGACCCGAATCTCTGGACCGAACTGTCGTGGTCAAGTTGCATTGTGGGTAATGTAGGCACAATGTTTTGACAAGGAAGACGTATGTATGGAATAAAAAAGACGATATGTCCAAAATATATTAGTGGAGTAGTTTTTTAAACAGCCTGTTACATACATGTATTGTTCTCTCTTTTTTCCTTTTTTCCATTAGCAACGTTCCAAATATATTGTAAGGTAATGTCAAAATGTATACAAGTCTTTGACAATACTGTAACTGAATATACTCATGCCAATAAAACCCTTTGCATTTTAATTTACATTTGAATAGTTCATGATCTTCTCCCATCCAAATGAGTAAATATCAGGCTATGTCATGATAACAAAGCACTAGTAATTCATGTTTTTACCCTCCATTACATTCCTGGTACATGGAAAGGATCCCTTTCACAGTCATCTTTAAATCTAAAGTCTTTCCCAGGGGTTCCAAAACATCTTAAGTCCAATAAAGAAAATATGCAGATGGGATGTCAGATTTCTGTCCCAGTGAGAGATCTTTGTTGTTAAATCTGGCTTTATACAGAAATTATCTATACTGTACATGTTGGGGCTATGAAACTGTAGGTATCATTAGTTGTACATGATCTCTTTGCATTGACTATTAGAATAATTGAAAAAAAAACAAACACATTATACAATTGCTCTTAATCAGCATCATTACCACTTTAAAAAGGCATAATGTGATATCACTCACAAACTGGCAGGTCTGTTGATACAGACTAATATTAAATGACAAAATCTGGATATTAGTCTTTTGTGGTGGTTTGTTTTGTTAACACGGTTATTTTTTTTCCAATATGATCAGCTGAAAAGAACAAATATGCTAAGTTTTCATCTAGAATCCAAACTCTTGTAATTTGTAGGCCATAAAATTACAGATTGGTCTTAAATAACTATTAAAGCTGTCCATGCAAGAGAAATATTGATGTAAACCCACACATGCACAAGTCTTAAACTGTACACAAATAGACTTTTATTCCACAATACAATATTATCTGTAAAACCATTTGAACAAATGGATAAAAAAATACAAATTTCTCTTTATAATTCATGTGTTCACAACATTATGTACAAAGGTAAATGTCAGCATTTTTGTTGCACCTTTGTGAAAAATATCACACAGATAGAAAACTAGAAGCGATTTTAAACCTACAAAAATAGTGTAGCAACGTGGAGAATACAGCTACAAAATTTGGCACAACAGGTTAAAAAAATGCTATCAGGAACAGGCTGGGAACAATCTACTGGCCTTGAAAGAAAAGAAACATTGTTGAATCTTTACCTGAGTTTGAATATCAATATATAAGCTCGGCTCAGCCTTAAGCAAAAGTAAATGAACAGTTGCAGTATGTTGGCTGAGGCAGCTGCTACTACAAAGGAGAGTGATTGCTGCAGAACTCACAGTTGTTCAACCTATTTAAGGGTCTTTTGATCATCTGAAGAGTTTCAGGATCACCTCCTGGTGAGCAAGACGCACTGTAACACTACAACCAAGAGAAAAAAACTCTCTTCCTTTTAATCATTCAGTTTTGTAATAACTCCTCAGAGGACAATCTCTGATTAGATGGCATGCATGTACTGTAGAGTTAAATAAAATAAAATGCTTTAATTGTGTCTCAAAAAGGATGTCATATTACTTAAAATCCTAGTGAACAACCTCCAGGCAGACAGCATCCACTCATGATTCAATTAAAGTTTCATAAAATCCTTACATTATGTCTCAAACACGAATCCAGATTAGTAAATGTTTAAATTATTAAATAACACCTTATTCTACACAGAACCTTCAAAACAAAGGGCTTGTTCATACTCTTTAAAAGGTATCAAGATAAATGTAAAGCAAAATACACCACACTATAAAAACATTTTGAAATATAAAATGTACATACATTCTAGCTTTACAGATGCATAAAAATACCTTACTTGTGTTTCACACCAATGTAGTTATCCTTCATAAAACACGAAAGAAAAACAATTATTATTTAGATCTGAATTAAAATTAAGATCTTAAGTGGCAGCTATATGACCGATGGAGAACAAAAGAGAGAGGGGATGAGTAGGAAAAAAAAAGGAACAAAACTGACTGACAAATGTAACAAACGAGGAGGTGTCACATACTGTAATAATTGTGTATATGGCGTTGTAGAAGTGTAGAGAGACAGAGAGAGTGTGTCTGTGTGTTGTCCTCCATAGCAGCTTGAATTCAATAAACCAGGTTCTTCTCACTTCAAAGAGACCAACACGAGACCTGGCTTTGGCTCAGTGAACCTGAGAGATAAAGAGATAGGAGAAAAGGTGGGTGACGATGAACATGTTATGCATGTGTGTTTAGCATGTGTGTGTGTGTAGATGTGTATACCTGTAGTGTTTGTTGGTGAGGTAGTCTATAACGGCGGGGCGGATGCGGGCCACGCCCCCCTGGCTGTGGTTCCCTCTTCCTGTGATGACAGAGAGCTGAGGTCGACACAGACCCTGCTCACAATCTACACAGAAAGAGGCCAGAGAAGAACAAAACACACACATACAGAAAACAGTTAACAGGAGCAGCTAGCATCGATTTGAGAGGAGAAGTGTACTTGTTAGATGTTCTGATCCGTCATATGATTTACATGGATGGACGTAGATTTGTAGTCTAACATTAAGATGCCAAAACCTTCCCTGTCATCCTCCTTCTGTACTCATACTGTTTGTATACAGTACAGTATATTGTTCATTACCTGTGGTTTTGTCCTGTAAGACCTGGGCCAGATGCTCTAGGGCCTCATCTACATGCAGCCCATGGAGGTCCAGGATGTTGCTGGGCAGCAGCGATGAGTTGACCCTTTCAAAAATCTGAACTGCTGCACGGTGATTGGCCTCGCGCATCCGCTTGCCATGCAGGTGTCCCTATGAGAGAGGTGATACAAATGAATTTACTGTGAGCAGTAAATTTATTAATAAAAGAAGAGCTGCACCTTCTAAACAAACAAGAGGAAAGCTGAATGAGAACAGTATACAGTATATTTCCCCCCACTCAGTAAGCAGAAATTTATTAAAGAAAAACATTTAAAATACTTACAAAGTGCTTCACAGGTGAAAACATTACAGTAAAACCTTCAGCTCCTCACCTGCTGTGCGTAAAATGAGGCTACTTCTTTGCGTCCTTGCTTAGAGGCCTCAGCAGCCTTGGCGAAACTCTCGAGCTGTCGGCTCCTCTGTAGGCTGGCCTCGGCCCTGAAGTCCTCATACTCTGGGTCCTCTGTATCCTGATAGTCAGGTACGATTGTTTCCAGGGGCTTTTGCCTCTGGCAAATTACAGAAGAGACAGAATGATACAGACAGTTAATTAAGGGCCACTTATATATATATATATATAGTGATAAGGTCTCTTGCAGATGCAGTTTGTAGTGATACTGAGGCAGTGATGTTTCCTTTTTTTTTTAAACTGCAGATATTTAAACTGCTTTGTGGCAGTTCAGCCTTAAGTCACTTTGAGATGCGTATGATGGAACAAGCATTCTTGTTACTGTGTGTAAATGAAAAATACTAAAATCTATATGCACTTTGGTACACCATTCCATCCAAGCTGCCTAAAATAATGTGAAACAGTGAAATAAGACAGTACAGTATATAATGGATTCTTGTTTTAAAAAAAAAAAAAAAAGATTATTTACCATTTTACTTTTCTCTACAGTAACACAGTTGTGATGTATTGTAGATGAACTCTTGCTGATATATCATGTATCACAAAGTTGCCTGTATGGAATTTTACATTGTCAAAATATCTTGATAGTGTGGTGCATTAATGACAAATAAATGCTAAAAGTGAAGGGTGAGGAAAACAAATTAAAGATACAGAGGTCAAGTGTACACGTGTTACACATGTGAAATAGATGTATACATTAGTTCTGTTCCACTGTGTGTTTCTCTCTCTGCCTGTGTTTGTGAATACCTTTTCCCTCTCCCTGCTGGCTGCTCTGTGGTGGTCAGGTCGAGGTGCCTCTGGGGCGACCACTGTCTTGACGGGCTCCTCGTTCAGTAGAGAGCGGAGAAACTGCTCTGTCTGCGTCAGGCTGTAACTACGCAAAGATAAACATGTATACAAGTTAGTCACAAGTATAGAACAGCGCTTCAACACATCAGATGCATACATTTTTGTTTGAATACAGTCTCAAAAGCTGTTTCCTCACTTGTGGTCTCTGAAGATGTCCTGGAGGAAATGCCTGTCAATGGTGGGGAAGAGAGAGTACAGCTGGTTCTCTTTCAACAGGACGGCTCCGTCACGCCGGTCGAGGTCTGCACGACTTTGTCTGGTCTGAAAGAAGGAGGGTTGGAAAGTGGTTAGGATGTGGGGACCAAAGAAAAACAAACCAGGATAATATTATTCAAGATGTTTCTGTGACAGAAAATATTGAAGTCTGCAGGTACAGTAGGTGTGTGTGTTACCTTTTCCACAGTCTCCTGCAAAGCCTGCTCCTCTTTTATAATATCTCTGAGAGAGACATGTGGGCGGGACACATTCCAGTGGTCCATTAATGGCATCTGACCCCGGGCCTCTGGTTGGCTGTCCAGAGACGCGTAACCATCTGCACTAATCAGGAAAGGTGCTGGCTGTGTCCGGTCTCGTGACCCAGGCTTGGCCACCTGTGACTCACCCCAGTGAGCTGAACCTACACATTCAAAGATCGACATTCAATGGTTGTGAAACAAAATGATTTTACACCTAAAAAATGTTGTTCCAAGTAGCAATCTAAAAGAATGACAGTTCATTTGTACGCATTTCTTTGTTTGACAGGGACAATAGGGGCCAACATTGTTCCATAGGAAAAATACAACAGCTGTATATAGGACATGTTTCTGAATCTTAACTGTAGCCCCCATTACTGGTTAGGCTTTTGAATTTAGGGTAAAACAAGCAAACAATCATATGGATGAAACAGATTCAGGGTTAAACAACTGAACTGAAAAAACAGTGCTTGAGTTTCTATGTGTGTATGTGTGTGTGTTTATATATACACAAGTGTGTATGTAACACAGTATTGATCATATGCTGAGCAAATGTATGCTGCTGTTATCATTCCATGATGCGCCATGGATTTTAAGTTTGTGTCTAAGTGTGTGTGTGTGTGTGTGAGAACTTACTTTCCTGAAACAAGTGAAAAGAAAGAGTTGCTTGTCTCTGCTTTTCCTAGAAAATAGAGACCCACTCACAGTAAATCAGAATATCAGGGTAGATTTATAATTGCACTGATAGAACTGATGCTGGTACAGTACCTGCAATAACTGATTATGGCCACTTTGGGGCAGTAGAAACAAGTTGTGAAAGCAGCACTGACATATACATCACCTTTTAAGTTGATATGTTGAACTTGTTAGCAAACAGTTGCTTATTTAGACATCCAGCAGTTATGGAGCAACATTAGCATTCATTTGGAGTCGTGTTTCTGGCCACCTGACAAAAAGTCCAATATTCACTCTCTTTTGGCTCTGTTGTTGGTGTTTACCAACTCCTGAGGGAAATATTTGACTCTTTAGCTGCTAAACGCTCCACTATGTTCACCACCTAGTCTCCAACTGTGTCTGTCTGCTGTTTGGTGCTGAGCAGGTAGTGTACAGTGGGGTTTTAGAGCTTTTTCACCATGAGAGTGATCCAAAACAGTAAAGTTGTGGGCTGGACAGCTAAACAATGAGCTGAAACTGACTTTAAAGCTCTGTAAAGCCGAGAGGAGCTGCAGATTCAGGTGATAATTCTCTGTAGATTCATCACTACGAGCGACCCCTTTCACATTGTCATATGATATTGTTGTTATTAAAATATCGATTATAGGCGCTTTAAAGAGCTCACCTGTATGGTTTCCTTCCACTTCTGGTGGAGCAGTTTAGCCAGGGCCAGGTCCATCTGCACTGCATAGTCATCAGTGGAGCATGTATCTGAATATTGTGGACCGGAGAGGACATATACCCTTATATCAGTACCAGGGAAGTATAAAAACTTATTTTTATTGGTTGAGCAAGTCATTAATGAAAACGAAATGCCTCCGTATGGTCCAAATGAAGGGCTTGTCAGAAAATCTAACAGCATATGAAACCCCATTTCAGATGGCAGAAACACAAGGGCTGCGTGCAACGTGTTGTGTAATTTCACAAAACAGACAATCTGACAATCACAGCCACATTATGCAGCAACTGGCCATGTGTGGAAAAGTTATTTTTATTCTTCACAAAACTACTTCCAAAAGTGTGTGATGTTATCCACATTTGAACAAATAACCGAATCTTGTCCCTTTCTACGACATCAGGCTTTTTGCCCCACCTTCAAGGGTGGCCTATCAGAACAGTTATTAACACTTTTGCTTTTGTACATGAAGGGACAGCACATCATATGACCTAGTTAATTGGAAGAATACTGAAGCCTTAATGCCATTTGAGTATTACATTTAGTGGTTGAAAAGGGTATATTTCAGTGTGACACCTGTGTGTTAGTTACCTGGGTCTATTCCGACAGGACCAAACAGTTCAGTTAGCTGTAGTGCCAGCTCAGTGGGTAGTTTCAGCTCCACACTCTGAATGTCCAGGTGTTGGCTCCTTCTCTCCTCCAAGTTCCTCCTTTCAGTCCTCTCCTCCTCCTTCTGTCTTTCCTCTCTCTCCATCTCGTCTAGCAGAAGCCGGTGGACCTCGTCCATGCTAGCAATCTCCTCCTCAATCTCAACTCTTGACTCTTCAATTATTACTCCATCATCAAAGCTTCCACCCCAGGCGCCTTCTAGGTCTGCGTCTGATGTTACTTTGTGTTCAGTGGCACCACATCTCTCTCCTTCATTTACTGCTTGAGGCAGACTAAGTTCTGTTTGAGGATATTTTTCTAAGTGTGAGGTTGTATCAGGATAATCTTTGTTTCTAACAGCTGCACCTCCAAAACTTAGCGCATCAGTATTATTGGAGCTCTCATCTGACTCGCTAACTGTCCCAAAGGTTGACTGCCGAGTCCCCTCCCCAAACTCAGTTGGCCAATCTTCAGGGCGATGCTCATCTAACACATTAGGACATAAGCTGGTTTCTACAGCCTTGTCTAAAGCTCCACACAGACTGGATGTGTTCTGGTCTTCTTCACCCCCAGCACCATCCTCCTCATCTCTGAAGAACCTCTCTCCAGAGTCCAGCAGCAGGTTGGTGGTCCATTCTAGGTCCTGATGGCATTTGTCATACAGATCTTCTAATGTATCAAAACTAACCAGTTTAAAATGGCGGCTGAGAATGCGCAGGCTCTCAAGCCGGTCTTGAGTTGCCCCAAGCTCTTTCTCCTCCACCTGTGTGCCTTTGTCATGCACCACGCTGTAGGGTACCTCTCTGTGGCCAGAAGGGTGAACTGCAACTGCTGCAGAAACAGCAGAGGACTGCTCTGGCACAAAGCGAGACGAGTCTCCAGACAGGACTGTGATGTCGCTCAGGTGGCAGCGAGCAGTGACGACTGCTTCATCGGGGCCGTCTTGACGATTGAGACGCCACAGAAGGGCAAAGTCTTGGGGTTCTGTCTGGGTGGGGCTGCCTGTGTCTACCAGAGGAAGTGGGGAAGGAGGCTGCAGGTGTGCCTCAGATTTGGACTCGGTGAACAGGTCAAAGTTTGGTTTGAGGCTAAGGCTGGTGTTACAGTTAGGATTCAAGTCAGGTTCAACATCTGTGTTAATGCTATTCTGACTGTTTATATTTTGGGCTGTGGTACTGGGACATTCGAGAGTATTCTGTGAAGAAGCAGGGCAGTTTTGAGTAAAGGTGAGGGCAAGTTTGCACTGTTTTCCTGATCTACGACCCTGACGCTGCTTTCTCTCCTGACTGCTTCCACTGAAGGCACTGCTTTCTGCTTCCACAGAGCCCTCACACACAGGACTCTGACACACCTCACTAATACGACTGCCATCAGCCTCAACTCTAGTCTCTCTGCCATTCTCTGTGCAGTTATTCGTACCCATATCAGTATGATCAGCACCAGACTCTGTACCAACCTCACCTTCAATACTGTGGCTTCCCACTCCATCGTGGCATACGTTTACCTCCACAGTTTTGGAAATAACTAGTGAATCAGCAATAAGAGGTGAGGAATTTGTTGGTTCGTTTGATTTCAAATCCAAAGACCCTGTTTCTCTGACAATCTCCAACACATAATCATTCCCTCCTGTGGTACTACTCGCTTCATTTTCAGTTTTAAGTCCCTCCTGATTATCAGTTCTCAATTCCCTGACCTTACATGAGTCAGCTACTTTCCAGTCTAACACACAGTCAGGTAATTCACCTCTGCTGCTAACCCTGTTCATGTTTTGTTCTCTCTCCTCGCTGTTAGATCTACTGCCATGGGATTCCTCAAACCTGCCGCCTGCCTCTTCTTTTTCCAATTCCTCTCTAAAACTCGGGGAAAGGGAGAATGAACCGGAAGAGCCAGTCTGAATGGGAGCTACACCGGTCTGAATAAGATCAAGAAGCTTCTGAAACTCTGTTACATTGGGTTCTGACTGCACTTTAGTTTCATTTTTGTTGGCTTCTTGAGATACACCTTCATCTTCCTTCCCATTTCCTTCTTTATGCCTTTCTCTTGTCCTCACCAGTCGCTGCTTGAGGGACACTTCAGAAGGCCAATCTCCAACAAAATCCAACATCTTAGGCCTTCCCTTCTCTCCCCCATCCCTCACTATCTCAAAACCTTCTGCTTCCTCTTCCTTTGTCTTTTCTTTCTCCTTTGCCTCGCTGTCTGATTGGTTAGTATCTTTCACCAGATCTGCAGGCTCCAACCTGTCAAAACCAGACCTCTTGCTAGGCCTTTCTCTCCTCACTCTTTGTCCAATAGACTCAGAGAAAGCCACGGGCACTTCATCCCCACGATGATCTTCGTTCATCACTGATTCCACAATACAGTCTGGGATTGTCCGATCTCCTATTGGATGATTCAGCTGTAACTGGGCGTCCAACTCAGAATCTAGTTCCCCCAAATCCATGTCGTTGGACCTGAGTCTTCCAGTAGGTTGGAAATTGAGGGACTCCGTAGATTTGTGGGTGCTGTCTTCCAGCATTCCCACCTCACTAGAACGACCAATAGATGACACGTCAGGGAGGGAGGAAAACAGCTGAGGGTGGGATTTCTTACATCCCTCAGTCAATCCAGGCTGTCCTACAAGGTCAGGACAAGGCGTTTTAGAAAACCCCAGCCTAGAGAAAACGAGAAATATGAATGGTACAGTTAACAAAACTAATGATGGGTACACAATAAACACATTATGCCTGATTGAGCCCAATAATCTGATGATTCATGTTCATTAGATGTGTATAAATGCACATTTACATTTATTTTTACCCACAATGGGGTATTTCTTTTTATACCAGGCAATATGTAACCTTCTGTGCATTTAAAAAAATATTTTTCAATTAAGGCAACAGAGTGATTGAGAGCCATCTGCAGTGGAAAGAAATGTAAGATTTGATTATTTGAATATATGCCAAATTAAATACAAAATGTTTTCTACAACTTGAGAAATTTGTACTCTTCTCTTTCTGTGATTGCAGACACTTGGAAATGGGTTCAGTACATTCAACACATCTGTATTTGTACCAAGTCACAGGTAAAGTTGCCGGTAGAAACTAGATACATGGTGATATTGCAGTGAAATGACAAATCACAATACGAATGGTCTAAATAACTTAGGTTTCATCAGTTCTCAGTAAAAATCTAAATATTGTGAGTGAATTCCACTGCATTTCCGCTGTAAAATGTGTCATTATACATAATTTTCTAAAACCCCAGAGTTAATCTCATCCACATATAAACACATGTTGTGTAGCTTGCAATTAAGTCAGTGTTAGTTTTGCAGTATTCCACACTGACAGTGTCTTTAAATTTACAGAAAGTGACCCCAGGTGGTGCATCAGCACAACATCTGCTGTTTGAGTTATGGGACTATTAAATTAGATGCTTCTTCCCGTTATGTGAGTCACAATCAGGTCTTCTTTATCCAAATGCAATGTGATACAGATAGTTAAAGCAAATGTTGTGTCTTCAGCACAAACGTTTGTGGGTGAAACTCACTGTGAGCTTCTGTTCTCCAGAAGGAGGCGCTGTTTCAACTCAGGCATCTGCGAACCCATGATGGACTGGACTGTGACGAAGCGCTCATATCCATTAAGCATACGTCTAATTTTTTCCCCTGGCACATTATGTGAGGTACGTCTACGTATGCATATAGACAAGCACAAACAAACAGATACAAGACACAAAACTGGAATATATAAAATTGTCTACAACAGCATTTTGCAAAATAATTCTACATTAAAAACAGACGCTAGTGTAATTTGTCTAACTCTCTCACCTCTCCAGTTCTCGGGGCTTGTTCTTCCACCAAGTGTCTGGCTCTCGGAACAGCACCTTGTATCCATGTTTCAGTGCCTAGGACAGACAGGGGACCAATAGGGCCTCAAGCCTAACCATTTACATTGTCATGGATTAGATGTTATTTATGAGGGCTTTTATGAACCTCTCCTCCAGAGCAATTTGTGATACAGCAGAATCAGTAAGCCATGTGAGATCTGTTACCATGCTTTATGTATTGCAGGCAAGCTGACTGACCTGAACTACATAAGGTCTCATCTCCCAGCCCTGCATGTTGGTATTGTCAATGATGATGGGGTTAGCGCCCCTTTCAAAAGCCTCCTTGGCTATGGAATAAAGTTGGCACAAGAGAGACAAACCATTAGTCCTTTTAGTGCAACTGGGGTCAAAGATCAGTTACATAGATAAAACATATTTAAAGGTTGCAAAAGGAATTTTGACTTGCTACTGCTGCATCACTTCTTATCAAAACTGTGTGTGTGTGTTGTTTACCTCGTTTATGGTTCCACTCATGGGCCTCCCCCAAAGCAGTGGGGTCAAACTGATATTCTCCATGGTGAGTGAAATAGTCATCAGTGCTCAGTTTAACTCCACCTGGGTTATGCTCTAACAAGGCTCTGCAGACACACATACACACAGAGATAAAGACTACTTTGAAGTGATGTAACACAGGCTGCGATTACTGTAGTAAAAGTTAATCTTGGGCAACAGTAGCTGTTATAGGGTTTTTAGATGTATCACTGCTATCTTGATAGACTACTTTTCAGTTTTATTTATATAGCGCCATATCATAGTTATCTCAGGGCACTTTTTCACATAGAGCAGGTCTAGACCGTACTCCTTATGTTTACTTTTGTTATTAAGTCATGGTTAATCAGCTCACCACTGACAAATCTGATCTATTTTACATTTAGATAATGTGATCTTGTTAGGTAGCTATCAGTTTAGCAAATAATCACTGCGCTGATGAAACCTGATTTGAACAGGGGCTACAGCGCTACACAGAGGAGGCAACTGTACTAACTTCACCAATAACACTGGTTGATGTGCTAAATTAACCTGCTGGCAAGTAGGTGATTAAACAAAATAAACCACTGCCTCTTCATGCTACAACAACCAAAAGGAACATGCCAAAGACAGAACATTTATTGTATCACAGTAATTTCAAATTGCAAAACATATTTACTTCACCAGACAGTTTACCAGTATTTATAATATTGCTCACTTACTCAATGTTAGCAACATTTGTCCTCAAATGTCTTTTTTATTATCTGAGTGCTTTTTACACAAGGATGCAAACTTTATTTGCGTTGCACTTTTTAAAACATAAATTACAAAGTATTTTACAGGGAGAATGCAAGAGAAAAGTAAATGTTATTCAAATCGTGAAAAAGCCAAAGCACTCATTTGGCTTCTCAGACTTTCCAGGATGCTGTTTCAGAGTCAAGTCACCAACAGCATTAACACCTTTAGTTTTCAGCCTTGACCTTGGCACAGCTAGAAGTCCCCGCTCTAAAGTCCTGAGGCCCCTCCAGTGGTAAGAGGTACTTGGCCATGCCCATGACTTAAGTCAACTTTTAAAATCACTAAAACCCAATAACAAGCCAACAAAAAAAACCCAAAATCATTAGTATCAGTATGTTTGAAAGCCAAATGAGTACTTTCCAATTAATTGTTTCTTATTCTAGCATTACTGGCATGCAACCAAGTCTCCACTCTGTTGGCTGTAGCTGTGATGCAAACTGCAAAACTGCACTTCTGAACAGCATATGCTACTAGAGAGCATAGTGCTTTGCTATTTAGAGTACACCAACATTCTTACCTTGCCAAGGTTGTCTTGCCAGATCCTGGAGCACCACGCAGCAGCACAAGGACCCTCCCTTCCAAACGAAGCCTGCTGTACTGGGCAGGAGGTTGTGGAGCAGCAGGCAGGGCCCAGGACTTTGGAACAGTAGCAGAGGGTTTGAGAGGTCCTTGGCTGACACGGCCCTGACTCAGCCAGGGAAAGGCATGCCTGGGTTGGCTGGGCCAGTTGGAAGGCGTTTGAAAGACAGGGGTAATGAAGGCTGGCTCCTGGTTTCCATGGATACGGGGCAAAAACACTGGTGCCTCCGGGTTCCAGGGTGATGGCATGTAGCGAAGCGGCTCCTGATTCAACATGGTCACCTTAGATCTTGCTCCTTCAACTACCGCTTTAGAGGGCATGACTCCAGCCTTGTCTGAAAGGGTGTGTGATGGGTCTTGCTTTTTATACACCTGGAAAGCCGACGGACGTCCCGAAGCTGCCAGGTCCAAAGGAGGTTTCGGCGTCTCCTTCATCAGATGTGTGAAATCCACCATCGACGGCTGCTCCTCAGGGATCTCGTCTTCCCAAGTGCTGAGCTGGTCGAGAGGAGAGGGAGCCCCAGGAATATGCTCCACCAGGCCAGCCACTAGGCCATGCTGCTCGGCAGAGGGCCCTCTAGATCCGGGCTGCAGGCTGGACTGAAGCAGCTCCGGGAGGGCCTGCTGTGGGAATGGTGGTGGAGGGAAAGAGGATAAATACTGGCTGGTGTGGTGCTCTTCCTTGACCTCCTGTTGTATGGTTAGTGTCTCTAGCTCCTGTTCGACTAGCAGGTCCAGCTCTTCTGTCAGGAGGTTGGCGGAGGTAGGAGTGTAGGGCAGCTGTGATGGTTTGGAGGAGTCTGGGTCAGGTATAGGTTCAGAAAAGTGGCGTGGGCTGAGCAGGGCTGCAGCAGTGCGCTCAAAGCCAGAGACAGGAGAAGGTATAGGGGCTGCAACTTCAGCAGCCACAGAAAGCTCCAGGAGAGAGTCCATTGCATTTTCAACTAGAACACAAACATCAAAAACACAGACACCAAGAGTGAGTCAATACATTTTACTATATATAACCTTTACAACTCATAATTCAATGTTTCAATACTTGCCAGGAATTAGCATTAATGAGCTCGTACAGAACAAAGTCAAAACAATAGCCGTAAAAACATAAAGTGCATTACAAATAATTAAATAAGCCTTCCCACAACAATGATGAATATCCATTTCATACATACCATTACAGTGACAAGAATAACAACAACAAAATTGGTGATTTAGGGGTCAAGGAGGCCAGCATCCTCTGGATAAGTGCTGTTAAAGAACCCAGTTGTCCTACTTCTAATACTTTTCAGTCTTTTAAATAACTGAAATTTATATAACTTTTCTGTCATGGGAAATTTTCAGTTGCAACTCAGTTTCAAAATAGCACCACTTTGCCATTTATACACCTGGCCTTTAAACATGACAGTGGAGATTTGTGCAGTGCAGGTACCTTATGCCAGGAATTTGATTTTTATGTGTAAAAATCGACTGTGTCGACTCCTATTGCTATACCTGTTCAGGCAGGACTCAGAAGTCATCTGACCTGGGATAAGTGACTGTGCCTTGGTTAATGTTGGCTGTTGTGCCCCCCAGTCTCTAGAACAGCCCTTTACTCTTTTATCAGTCAGCAATGTAGACAGTTTAAACAAGTGTCTGGAAAATGCCTTGTACAGACATTGATGGCTTTTTGCTAATGCAAGTAATCTTCGTAGCTCATCTAGAACATGCACAACAAGTGGAAGAGGGTGCGTGGGTTGGTGAACCAAGAAATGCATGGTGCAGTTTTAGATGACTGCTGATACTGTCAGTAATACACATGGATGATGGGACCTCCTCCACTGTAAAGTAATCACATTTAGTAAAATGCTTCAACCCTGTCTGAAATACACTTAGCTAGTTACCTAGCTTACTAGTTAGCAAAGTTACACTACATAGCATTCCCAGGAGTCACACCGCAGGTTGGACAACTGGGCTTCCGTGTTTAGTGCTACCTTTAAAATCACACTCAGACAGCACGATGTATATGACTTCGGGGTCCAGGTGTGAGAACATCTCCTGCATGCTTGTGACGATTTTCTCTTTGACGGAGCTGGAGAGCGAGGTGCTGGATGGAAAGTTGTTCGCCATTGGACCGTCAAATCCCTGAGGTAATCGGTAACCCGTGATGTGGCCGAGGCTCCCCCCCTCTGGCGGCCCGCTGGGGACTCTGGCCGGGCTCTGGTCGTTTTTCTTTCTCCGAGGCATCAGCCGCCGGTTGCTCTCATTAGCGGCTACACGGAACTAAGTAGCTGAGGAGCTACGAAAAGGTGGCCCGGAGCTGAAGACATGCTACTGTGGTGTAGACTAGAATAACCGAAGTGCAACAACTCAAGGTTATGATATCTAACAGCACTCCAAGTGGTGGAAATACATGAGAAAATATAAACTGTGCCAAGTCCGCCAGAGAGGTTAACACCGGAAATCACGACAGCGACTTCAAAATAAAAGGTGGCCCTGGCACATGGTCCCCCTTGGGGCTTGAGTAATGGCCTCTCTGCTATGGATTAAACAGTGGTTTTAATTAAGTAAAACTATACCTATACAATACACTTAAGTAAGTAGAGGTACAGAAATATGAGAACATGTAAAGTATCAAAAGTAAAAGTCATTGTATAATTGTCATACTATTATACTGGATTGTTATTAGTGATACATTAACATGTAAGCAGCAGCATTTAACTACTTATACTGATGGATCATTTTATCTATAACAATGCTTCATCTTTTATAAGATGTAAAATATTTATCTGTAAAGAAAGTAGTGAATAGTAAAAGTAAAATATTCCTTTCTGAAATGTAGTGGCATAAAGTAGCATAAAGTGAAAACACTCAAGTAAAGTACAAGCATCTCAAAAAGCACAGTACTGGAGTAGGCTAAATGTACTCGGTTATAGGTCCTTGTGTATACTTCAAACAACTTGCAGTAAGGTTTTTGTAATAAAATTCAATCCGGATTTTTATTCTCACTACATTGACAATGGTTGCAGGAACAATGTTGTGATTTAAAATATTGGTCATATACATACTACTTTACTTCTTTAAAATTACAAATAGTTGATTGTGAGATATGACCAATACTGTGACACCCTCACTCCAACCACGTTTTATTTAATTTTTCTGATTCTGTCCCTTTTACAGGTCAAGTAGACCCTATTATCACAAGTGCACATAATCAGCTGAACACCATATAATGTCAGATGGTACTGAAACGATAAAATAGTAGTTAGTTAGGGTCCTTAAGTCAGCTTATTTAAACAAAATCAAATGGGTGAAGTTGAAACATTTTTTCCATTAATTACCAGTTGACCACCAGGTGTCATTACTCTCTCAATTCATTATTTTATAGAGAAAGTTAATGACTTTGAATTTGTTACTGCCACAAGTAGTTATAGAAGGAGTAGTATTGGTGGTAATAACAATGATAAGATTAAATAAATATATAAATAAACATATTGATAGCAGAAATAGGTGTTTACAGTGTTTGACATTTAAAAATATTGCACTGGCAACAACTACTACAAATATGATAATGATAATGATTCATATTAGTAGTATATTTGCAATGGTTTTCTTCATATAGCCTATGTACCACAAAAACAGATAAATGCCATTATACATATGTGAATTTATAGACAAACATGTTGATGATATGATATTTAATTAACAAGAAAACGTTGACAAGCACGGCCGATATTTTAAAGCTGAACCCTCATTGGGGTAAGGGACAGAAAGTGAAATGAGTGTGTGAGCTGTTTGTTTATTACTCCCGCCATGTATGTGGTGTTGCAGTACTCCTGTGAGACCGAGGGGGGCGCTCTGCACCCAGCCTTCACACAGACAGCACTGACTGAACGGACAGAGAGCTTTGTGCCGAAAACTAAACCCAACCTGTGTCAGACTAATGAATTAAAACGGCCCACTTGAGAGGTAAATACTAACGAGGAAACGCTTGGCAAATATCCCGCGGTTTTGGTCGTAGTTGTATGTCTGAAAATAGATTCATTTTGCATTTGTTAGGGTGTTCAAAATCATCCGTGGGGGCAAGTTGGTGGTGAGAGAGGAGGGCTCAGGGCGACGGTAGCAGCCCTTCTTCGCCTGTAAACTAGCGGCAGTACGGAGCGATGCGTTGAAGTTGAAAAAAGACAGTAACAAGTAAATTAGCTTCATTTTTAAACTTCACAAAGTAGTTGCATTTGTTGTAAACCACAGGAACTGACCACGAGCATGGCTATTTTAGGCATAGATGATAGGATACTTCACTTCCTCTGTGATTGTCTGTAGCTGGAGATGTGATGGGTACCTGAATAGTTTGCGGCCTAGGCTAGCAAAAGTAGGCTAACCAGTTAGCTAGCACGGCTAACGTGTATTAGCCGTTCGCTGCTAACATTACTTCCTTCCCGCAAAATGCTAGCCGCTAGCCAATGATGTTTGCACTGCAACTAGCTAGCTAGCTAATTTGATAACCTGTATGACAGTAGACATGCACCGGCTGCTCTCGTGTTATTTTAAAGTGTTTTTTTTTTAACAGCTCAGCGGTTCAAATAGCTGTAAGGTTACCGGAATAGCAGTTGAGCTTGTTTCTGTAGCTGTGCGATGTTTGATGAGGAATTTACGGAAAATATGGAGCTGATGTTTAGCTGGGGTGTTTTAGCATGCAAGCTAATAATATGCACAATGTTGGTTTAGTGTTGGCTTTCTGTCCGAAAAGTTTTCTGGATTAGAATATCGTTAAATATACAGGTACGCTGTTATCAGTTTTAACGGGCAAAATCGATGGTTGGCAAATGAGAATGATGCTTAAAACGAGGTTTTGGTAAGTGCGGTAGCATGGTTGTATTGAACTTTTGTTTTCTGACCCATAGAGGCCAGTAGAAGACCGTGTGGACCATACATCAACAAGCATGGAGTTCCCGCAACAGCAGAAACCGGCGGGGGACGGAAAGATCATCTATCCTCCCGGAGTGAAGGATATTACGGACAAAATCAGCAACGATGAGGTGGTCAAACGGTTGAAGGTATGTTGATGGGGTTTCTTGCTGTCAAGATACATTTTCTACAAGCCGTAACCCCATTTATCAGTGTCCAGCCCCTGGCACAACGCCAAAACCCTCCTAACTTTGTGAACTACTGTATATTAAGTCACAAGAGGCCCTTCTTCTCTTAGGGAAGGCTGTTTACCCAGTCCTCTGTCTTTTTTGTTGAAATCTCACTATGTAAACAACACATAAGCATGTCATCACTACCAGAGTATTATGACATTGTTGAACTTGAGTGTGACATGACACAGGAGATACTATTGTTCATAAGTATTGAAGTCCCCAACTTTTTCAGCCTTCTTCTTATCCCCTGAAGGCAGGAAGATGGGATGATCCCAAAATGTCAACACAAGAAAAGCAAACACACTGAAGCTATTTTTACTGCAAGGGAACAAAACAGTGACTCGTGTTTTCTTTAGTCCTTATTTTTCAAAGAAACGGCCATATATTCCCAAAAATATTGTGATATTGATTTCTGCCATATAAGCCACCCCTCCTTTAAACCTACAGACAGGCATTTTAGCAAACGGTTGCTTATTTACACATCCTGCAGTTACAGAGCAACATTATCATTTATTTGGAGTCATGTTTCTGGCCACCTGGCAAATGTAAGTCCAATATTCACTCTCTTTTAGCTCTGTTTTTGGTCTCTACCAGCTCCTGAGGGAAATATTTGACTCTTTAGCTGCTAAGCATTAGGGTTAGTTCACCACTATGTTCACTAGCTAGTCTCTAACTGTATCCCTCTGACGTTTGGTACTGAGCAGGTAGTGTACAGTGGTTTCTTAGAGCTGTTTTCACAGAAAACATCTGCCTGCTGGGGCCAAAACGACATTATGAGAAGGAACAGTAACCAAAACAGTAATACTGCGGTATGGACAGCTAAACAATGAGCTGAAACTCTATAAAGCTCCGTAAAGCCAAGGGGAGCTGCAGATTCAGGTGATAATTCTCTGTAGGTTCATCACTATGAGCGACCCCCTTCATGTTGTCACATTGTTTTCGCCTTGTGATTTGATACAATTATTGATTATTACAGTATTGATTATAGCTGCTTAAAACATGGGTGGTAAACCCTCTCATACTGCGTCCTGGTATCCACCCCTCTTCTCCCCCCACACTTTAAACCCACAGCAGTTTCAAAGTTGGCATCTGTGTTTACAGGGATCCCGTGACTCTTCTTAATCAAATTAGATTGTTTACTACGCTAATACTGAAATGTTTTCCTGACATCCTAGAACTGTTTATAGAGTAGCATTGTGACCATGAAGCACACAACCCCTTGGCCTCGACAAGCTGGACAAATGTGCTCAATGGCGTGTTGTTGACTGTGCAAGACAGATGTTTACAGATCCATTTAACCTCTGCTGTATACTGCTAAGAGTTGGAAAGGCTGACACTAATTGTATTTGCAGTAATCTAGTCAATAATTTGGTGGAAGAGATTTAAGATTCATGTTGTACTGCCAGCATGGCAATTAGCCAGTAGACAGCTTATTTTATAAGGTTGATGTCCCAGTTATTCAGTTATTTTCATCCACTATCATGAGTCATTCTATAGTTTGGTCTAATGCCTGTGGTGGGTCAAAACCTCACTGCACATGTGACATTGTAGAGATTCAGTTCTGAGGGAGTCCATATAGCACCAGGCTGTTCACAGTTTTCATTTAGTCTCATCATACGAATAAATACTCATGTCAATATGCAACGCAAGAAGCAAATAAGTCTTTCTTTTATCTGAATATTACATTTACCAGAATATATGTCTGAGCAGAGTAAAAAGGGACAACTTTGTTATCAGTGTATTTGTAGGCTTAAGTTAAACACTCGTCTGTTTTGTAGAGTCTGCTCTTATATTAAGCGTCTCACCCTGGCCTGCATCGTGTTGGCCTTGTGCCTGGATTGCCTGAAATGAGTTTTTAGTAGGAGTTGTTATATGGAACTGTTGGTTTGTCTGGAACTCATATTGTTGTTGTTGCAAAAAAACCTCTGATTTTTGCTTTCATCAGACTCGCCACTCCATTTACTCCCCTTTTATCCTTTCAGACATAATTATAGTCACTTTGTGTGCTGCAGAACGCTGAATATGTAGGAGTAGCTAACAAGCTCAGTCTGGGTTAGCTAGGCATTAAAGACTAAATACATGTAAAACGGGTATTTCATCTTATATTAAATCTCAATTCAACTCATTAAATTTAATTTAATTTTATTGTGTTTTTGGTAAAACATCTACTGGATGGATTTGTATAATAAACCAAGCTTGATACAGTCATTTTTGTTGACTAAATTTTAGAAAAAGAAACTGAACTGCAGACTACTCTTTGGAAAACATTTTGTAGTGTCCACATATTTTATTGCAGAAAGTGGGAGTTCACTGTTGTTTTTGAATTGAAAGATAAGTATGTGGTGGGAATGCATTTGCTTTAGGGGCAAAATAGTTTTCAGTAACATTTGATAATATGCACCCTCATGGCCACTGTAGGAAAAGGAAAGTCAACCCAAGTCAAAGCCTGCCAATTGCCTGATTGTTAATGGTGATTAGTTGGTGGGTAGTGGAGATGAGTGTTTGTACATCATTAATAACATTATGTTGGCGGAACCCACCCACAAGAGCACAGTGCATCAGACGGTTTACAGCGTACACACATTAGTGATATCTTCTAGTCCATCTTCAAAAAAGTCAAGCGTTTGGGTGCATTTTGGATTTGATAACTTAAAAGCTTTGCAAGATGAAGGGGAAGTTTTTTGTGAATACTTTGTACCCCATCATCCATAGACTAATGTTAACGAAGCAGAGCACGGAACTCCAGCATTAGCAAACAAGTCGGGCGGCAAACCAACACACAGTGCAGCACTCGACAAAACTTGAGCCAAAAATAACTCAGTCCAGTCCTGTTTCATTTAAAAAGCAGTGGCCTTCATCAACACAGTTAGCTCAACTGCCAGTTATGTTGTATAACTGCATTCCAGTGGAGAATAGATTCTGAATCGAATCTTGACACCAAGAATCAGAATTGAAGATTCCCGCCCATATAGGGAAACACTGATGATTGTGCACCTGAACATTAGCTGTGTGGGTTTTTTTTTTTTTTAAATGTTTTTGGGTTCTTTGTCCATTTGTACCATTCTCGTGAACGCAATATTGCCGGAATGCCTGGAAGGAATTTCTTAAAATGTGGCACAAACATCCACTTGGGCACAAGGATGAATTGATTAGAATTTGGTTGTCAAAGGTCAAGGTCTCTGTGACCTCAAATCATTTTTTATAACTCTTCATAACTCAAGAATTGATGCGGTAATTATGTCAAAATTTCACACATATGTTTAATGGGACACAACGATGAAGTGATGACATTATTTACCCTGAAGCTAATCGTGATCCTGTGAGTGAGTGAGTTTCACTTACAGCTCATAGAGAGGCTTCGCATCTAAAAAATGGCACCACATTTTGTGTAGCTATACTCTGAGAATCCATCTTTACCTAGTAATCAAATACTGTGTACTTGTTTAGCCAATACATCTATGACAGTCCTTCATTAATCAGTTCAACAATGTATTTTCACTGGAATCATACATATTTATCACCAAAAACACACTTTATACCTTTTTATTAAATTCCTTCCAAGTATTCACTATATATATATATATATATATATATATATATATATATATATATATATATNATACACACTCTGTGATTCCCTCCCTAAATGCAGTTAATATAATCATACGGATTGTTTCATGGATTTACACAGATGAACTGTTAATATCATAGTGTCATCAGAGCTCACACTGCTGGTGAAATAGGCCAAATAAGGGTGGTTATAGTTTTGAAAGGGTAATGGCTAACTGAGCCTACCCAGTGGCAAAGTATTATCACCAGCACAGACTGGTCATGTACTGTTTGATCTATCAAAGAAAAGCACTGTGTACAGAAACAGAAGGAAGGATGAGGAACCGGAACACAACATTTGCTTGATCTGACTGTGTATTATAGAGATGGCTGTTTTGAAAACACATTTATTTCTCACAGGCAAAAACTGTTCCTTTAGCTAAAAGAATAGTTCAACACTCTGATAAATAGCCAGGGTCTTGCTGAGAGTTGGATAAGAAGATCGATACCACTCTCATGTCTGTATGGTAAATTTTAACCAACAGTCAGCAGCCTGTTGGAGTCTTGTCGTCACCATGAGGTTGCCAGGCAACCAACAGAGATTTCAGGAAGTGACTGCACCTGGCCAAGAAATAGTGCCCAATGTAATCCCCTGTAAAACCACTTCCACTTTGGTTTATGTGTGGATTAAAGAAGCATGACATGAAACTTGTGTTAATTAGTGAACTTTAGAGGTGCTGGTAGCTGTTTAACCTTGTGTTTGTGCTAAGCTATCTGGTTCCTGGCTGTTGCTTCATATTTACTGTACAGACATCATCCATCTCCTCATCTTACTCAATAAAGCAGATAAGTCTAACTATTCAACTATTCCTTAATACTAAGTTTAAGAAAGATGCTTCCTTCTCACTTTGCACCCAATCTGCTTCCATGTCATATTATGTTAGGCTTGTTCTACTTTCACTGTACATTATATAGTGATAGCATGTTGCTTTTAACCAAACCAGGTGTTTAGACCAGAAACAGCACTCTGTTTAAAAAAAAAAAAAAGTGTGTTGGTGGGTTTGTTGCTCCGAGTAACAGTTAAATGATGAAGTACAAGCCAGGAATGCCAGTCCGAGTAACAGATCAGTGAATTTGAAGGTTTATGAGACACCAAAACTCTGTGCAGCAGTTTATATTATGAGGAAGAAATGTACAATTCTGGAAAGCTATCACAGTCGGCAGGTAAACAGGAGAATTTCCTATTTATTTTGAAGTAATGTACAAGGATGTACCAGGCTAACAAGCTGCATTGCTGGACATTGCAACATTGCATTTTGGCAAAAGTTTAGCCAGGCTCTACTTTTTTGCTGGATTATGCTGCGTTGTTTTGCTGGAACCCTCTGCACCAGTACTCACTGTGCTTGTCACGTTGAAATGGGCCTGGGTTTTTTTTCTTTTTCTTTTTTCATGCAGTTCTAATGCCTGTTTGCAGCCGAAGGGTTCAAACCCTGGCTAACCTGTTTAAATGACATGAAGTAAGAGGGGTAAAAAGTAAAATTTTTGACTCCACCCTGGGGAAGGAAATGGTTGTCTGTTTACGGTTTATTAGATTTTATCAGAGGTGCTTGCATGAATTACAGGGTTATATTGTGGCTTAATTTCAGTTAAACGTTTAGCAGAAATGGCACAACTGTTGTGGAGTCTCAGACCTTGCATCAGCAGCCATTTGAAAACAGGTCACATATATTTTCAGACTGAGCTAAAATTCAGTCCAAATAAGAAATTGCAGGCTCACGCATACTCCACAGCTCAACAGGCCCCACCTCTACGTGTAGAGAGCCTTCACCGCCTGGGTTGTGACTGTTTCAGCTAAAAACGGCAAAGGGTTGGAGTGTGTGTGTGTGTGTGTGTGTGTGTGTGTGTGTGTGTGTGTGTGTGTGTGTGTGTTAAGAATGAGTGTTGTGCTCTGCAGTCTGCTGGAGCTGTTGGCCCATCCCCCACCCCCGCTGGCTGCCTGGCTTGTTTAGTGAGCTCCACTGCTTTGCTTCGCCTCTCTCTCATATACACACACTCACTCATCACTCTTGTAGAGGAAGTGGTAGTTTAAAGCATGGCGTCCTAGTGCCTATCCACAAAAACTGCGATGTTTGATAAGATTGGTGCGCATACAACTTCTTGAGACAGTAGTGTTCATGTTTAACCTAGAAAAACTCTTTAATAAACTATGAATGGATAATTATTCCTGTCATTTTAACATTGGGCCTTATTTATTTGCCATGATATAATCCAAATGATCAAAGAGAAATTAAAAGTCAAGCTAGACAAAGCACTGGAAGATTGTCATTTTCAACAAGAATAAATTAATTTAGGATCTGCAATATGCTGTTAAAGTCCTTTTATATTTTGGTGATTTAACTCTCTGAAAGTCACATGACACTTTCCACCTCCAGCAAGGGGAATGTGTTTCTTACCTTGCATTGTCCCTATAGATACTTTAAAAGTGTTAGAATATCTCAAACCTGCATCGTGGTCCTTGCACACATCAATAACTTTTTAATGAAAAAGGGTCACGTGTGTCACACACGAGTATTAAGACCAAGCTCTGAAGCTCTATGTAGCTTTACGCTCATTTAGCTCGTTGTTTTGGTTGTCTGGTTGTACAGGACTGTGTACTTGAGTCTCACTACTCTCATCTATCCCTTCATATAAAACTGAATGCAGCCGTTTCCAGCAAACAAGCTCTGACAGGCCAAGTGACTTGTAACTGAGGCAGATAATGAGGCGCTCTGGATAATTGCTTAAGCTACTCTGAATGCCAGTGTTAACAGTTAGATGTTCCAGCTTCGTTTGTTCATGGATCATCACTGTCAAAAACAAAGAACTGCGTCCCGTTAAAACCATGGATGTATTAAAAAGAATTGGTTCCAGTGTTACAAGGTGGCGCCCCATTAATTCCAGGGAAGTTTACTCCCTGGGAGCATAAGATGAAAAAGTTTTTTTTAATCCGTAGTGGTTGCACAAAAGAGTCCTTCTGGCCTTTGGCTGAACCAGGTGGCTTCCTGCTGACTCCTTGCACACATGAATGGTGCACAAATGATTTACTGATATGGCTCTTAGAGACTTTTTGTGGCGCAAATTCTGAAAATATAAAGAGTCATTTCGAAGTGTTTCTTGAAGCTCAGAAATATTAATTCATCTTTTTGCAACTGTTTATTTTGTAATGATTGTGTATGGGGAAAAGTCTTTTTCAGTCAGTGGGTGTCATGTGACCTTCAATTCCAGCTGTGGCCACTATGCTAAAATCACCTCTCAAGCTAGCACTTTTTTTGTGTTCCTGGTTAAAACACCATTTTACAGTTTCTGTAACACACAGGGTTGAGAGCAAGTGACCCACAGAGCAGTACAAAATAATTAAACAGAAACTAGCAATTACAATTAATGACAGTCAGCATTATTTGCTATTATGTAAGTGCTGCTGTTGAAATTTCAGTGTTTCAGAGGCTGTCCAAACCTTCTGCCACAACAACTGCACACTGATTCTTCACTCCATGGACAATATTGTCTGAATAACACTAGACAAAGCACTATAGAAAACGATCAAATAGAAGCTGTGATGCAGGCTATATTTTCATAATGCAGAAATTGCTTTGCTAATTTAACTTTTGGCCTGCCCAAGATGTTTGCCATCTCACCCTCCTCCCTTGTCGCTCTGTTTCACAGATGGTGGTAAAAACCTACATGGACATGGATCAAGACTCTGAAGAGGAGAAGCAGCAGTATCTCGCCCTGGCGCTCCACCTCGCCTCAGAGTTCTTCCTCAGGAACCCAAATAAAGACGTACGGCTACTGGTGGCCTGCTGTCTGGCTGACATCTTCAGGATCTACGCTCCCGAGGCTCCCTA
Organism: Maccullochella peelii; assembly: GCA_002120245.1. Classification (NCBI taxonomy): domain Eukaryota; kingdom Metazoa; phylum Chordata; class Actinopteri; order Centrarchiformes; family Percichthyidae; genus Maccullochella; species Maccullochella peelii. The sequence goes on along the minus strand of LKNJ01002720.1, from coordinate 77,005 downwards.
CACCTCCCACGACAAACTCAAGGTTAGGAACTGACCCGGACAACTGCATGAATATATCCTCTTTCAAGCGTCTAAACATTATCCTCAAGGGAATAGCATTCAAAAGCAGTCCAAGCTTTTCAGTTTTGCTCGATACACTGGTTGAAAAGACAACTGCTTTTCTGAGCTGTAGTTAATTAACATGAACATGAGCAAAATAAAACTATTGGCATTTGTTTGGTTAATGTAAGCCACTGTCTATACTATTCTAGGTAATAGTGTGTTTGACTGACAGCTAGTTGGCAGTTAACATTCACTAGTTAGTGAACCCAAACTATTCTATTACGTTACAAAATAATGTTATATAATTTTAAATAATATGTCAGGGAAGGAGAGCCCTGACTGCCTCTCTAAGTCATTAGTCCTTCACTCACTCAGCTCATCTTTTGGCAGTTCCATGAAAAAATGTGCTAAAAACTTATTGTAGAATTAAAAGTCAACAAAATTGATGTACGAATTAGGAGACATTGGTAAGTTTGCAGCAGGATTAAGTACTGTGAAGTACCATCTAGAGCTCATGTAACAAGTGTTTCCTGCAAAACCATAGTGAACATCACTGTGAGATTTCTAACATTATCTGAGGTGATTATTGACTGACATTGCAAACCATCGTGATTATACTTTTTCTGGTTAAATCTGCTGCGTTGAGAGCTTGCCAGGAAACTTATTTTATTTTTTGAGCACTCACCAATACTAACATTATAAACTTTATTATTAACTTGTGTTTTCCTGTCTTGTCTCCAGGACATCTTCCTGTTCATCACCAGACAACTAAAGGGACTGGAAGACACCAAGAGCCCTCAGTTCAACAGATACTTCTACCTGCTGGAGGTAAGGCGCTTATTTAGAAACCACGAGGGGCTCAACTTGTGTTTTGTTAATTGTGGTTCAAGGGACAGTACAACAAGCTGCTGATGAAGGAATTACGCTTCTTTCTGTGTTTCTGTAGAACCTGGCGTGGGTGAAGTCATACAACATATGCTTTGAACTGGAGGACTGCAACGAGATCTTCATCCAGCTTTTCAAAACGCTCTTCTCTGTCATCAAGTAAGTTCCTTATTATCTGCTGCTGCGTCTTTTTGTGTAAAATCTCTTCATGTCTTATACATTCACATTGTTGTTGTTTTTTCTGTACATTCTGAAATATCATCAGATAAGCTCCCTTTTTAACATGTTTTGCTGACCTAGAAACATGCAGATTGACAGATATGATCCCAGCTAGGGCTGGGTGATATGGCAAAAAATGTTACCATGAAAAAAAGTCTTATCAGTCAGTATCGATAATTTATCATTATCATGATAAATGGCAAATCATTATTTCTTTCAAGTTTAAAGGCTGATTTTTGCTCCTGAGTGAAAGTTGAAGAAACCATATGGTTAATTGTATTTTTTATTGTCAAGACCCTTTGTACAGACGGTTTAAACATTTTGTAAATGTTTGTTTTTTGTTTTTGTCATAAGGCACAGTGCTGGAAAATGCTTATACGATAGTTTGCTGCTGGGTAGTCGCACTTACTGGCCCGGTCCTTGTCGAGGGTCCACTAACACTCGTTTGAGACTATAATTTCTTACTTTTGGCGTGTTCTAACGGGTGATGTTGTTTCAAATGATAAAACAGGTTTGTGGTGTTTTCCCATCTTAGCTGACTGTTTTTTGTCAGACTGCAAATAGCCAAAATACCTCTAAACAACTGAGGTTGAGTGGCCTTTCCTGTTAACGGTGGCTTCATCCCGCTTCGAGCTGGTCATTGGAGCCATGTTTTCTCTGGTGTCGCTCATTTTACCTACCGCTATTATTTTGATTCTGCTCCATCTACAAGCCTGTAGCCGCTGTGCTTGGCTGTCCGTTGTCTTCTTCTGTTTAATGGCAGGTGGCAACTAGAGTTTAAGGTGCATTAGCGCCCCCCTTTCCTAGTGTATGGGTGGTTTAATTATATCGAACATTTGTTATATGTCTATCAAGGAAAATTCTATGGAGATAATTATCATTATTGTTTCATCGCCCAGCCCTAATCCCAGCTACCACTAGGACCCATTCTAACACCAGGTGTAGAGGGGGTTACAATGAATAACAGTTCTTTTGTTTTGGATTTAGTATTGATTCAGTTTTTCTTTCATTTTTGTTCTTTCTTGTTTCATCGGGTTACACTTGAGATCAAAACGTCCCTGTCTCTCTTCGTCTGTCTCTTCCTCCACAGTAACAGCCATAACCAGAAGGTGCAGATGCACATGATGGACCTGATGAGCTCCATCATCATGGAGGGAGACGGAGTCACACAGGAGCTGCTGGATACCATCCTCATTAACCTCATCCCTGCACACAAGGTAGGACACACACAAACACATTCATATTTATTATTGTTTTGAATAATAATAGATGTAACTGTGTTGTCATGTTTGTATTTTTGACTTTTTATTCCTCATTTTATGTTTCAAAAACAAAATCTTGGTATTTATTTTGAATATTAAATGAGGGGTGAAAAACTTAAAACAAAACTCTGGATTAAAATCAGATTATAAAATTACTATTTGCAACACAATCACTGTCATTTAACTTAATTGTTTCTTTAATTACTTTAGAGAAATTAATTACTTTTTGAGACTTTTTGAGGCGGCTTTGAGCAGCTTCTTTGAGATTTCCTCACATTTTCCTCTTTGCTTTTTAATAATGGAAACCTATTCTGAGCTGTCCTCACCACAAGAGGACCCTTATTACTCTAAACTATGAATAACAGTGACTTTTTGGAGCAAGAACAACCCCACCCCTACCCCAATGAAAATCTGTTTGAGAAAATGACAACAATGAGCCTTGCATATGTCTCAGCCACTGTCAGCTGCTGTCATATTGGAGACTGACCAAAAGCTTGAAGTTCTGTGTATCACTGAATGTTTGAGTAAGGTGTTCGCTGTCAGTTGAACTAACTAATCACTGTTTATCTTTCCTTGGAGCAGAATCTGAATAAGCAAGCGTATGATCTTGCCAAGACTTTGCTGAAGAGGACCGTCCAGACCATAGAGACGTGCATTGCAAACGTGAGTAATGGCCTCCAAGTTCTCACTTGCTCTTTTTGAGTTTGCCCCTGTGTTTTTGTTTTTTTCACTCTCGTCCTCAGACTCTGTCTACATACATTTCTGTTTAATTTAGTATTTTAATAATTAAGTCATTTTTTTCCTTCCTCAGTTCTTCAATCAGGTTTTAGTGATGGGCAAGTCATCAGTCAGCGACCTATCAGAGCATGTCTTTGACCTCATCCAGGAACTGTTTGCCATCGACCCTATGCTGCTCACCTCTGTCATGCCACAGCTGGAATTCAAACTTAAGGTTAACACAACACACTCAACACACACTGTCGCTCCACAAAATGGTAACATGTCGCCCATCGACGTGTGTTATCTTGGTGAAACAACCTTTACCCAGGCAACTCATTCTTTCAAACAGGAAATGCAGGAACATAAAAAAAATAGTGAACATTAATGTACAGTCAGTTTTAACATGTTTATTTTTAAGAGTGACCTTTACCATATGGTTAAGCCAAATTGTTAATGGAACTCACAGACTTGTGCCACAATAAGTCCATCCATTAGCTGTACCCGCTTATCCTTAGAGGGGGTGCTGGAGCCAGCAGCTGACATTGGGTGAGAGGCGGGGTACACCCTGGACAGGTTGCCAGTCAATCACAGGGCCGACACATAGAGACGGACAACCATTCATGCTCACATTCACATCTACAGGCAATTTAGAGTTGCCAGTCAACCTAACCTGTATGTCTTTGGTTCGCTCTAAAACACTAGAAAACCACACGGTACTGATGGTTTCTTGGGTTGCAACGCCGTGACCACATTAAAGGACACCTCTGCCAAGCAGGCTGAGTGGGCTGAGTCAATGTTTTTCTGATTCTGTTGTAGAGATCAGAGAAAAGGAATTAATAGTATGTTACAAGATGGGGATGGTTGACAGTTTGTCTCACTGTTTTTTTGCATTAGGAGAGATAGCAGGAGTAAGATTATTAGTTTGAAATAGAGCCCCAACTATTCAACTAGAATTTTTCATGTGTTTTTGTGTTTGCAGAGCAATGATGGCGAGGAGCGTCTAGCTGTTGTACGGCTGCTAGCTAAGTTGTTTGGGGCCAAAGACTCAGAGCTGGCCTCACAGAACAGACCGCTGTGGCAGTGCTTCTTAGGACGGTGAGTTACATGAACACAATGCAGACTCACGAACACAAAGTTATGCTTTAAGCTGATCCTGTTCAATCAGGAGAGACTAATTAAAAGAAAGAAATTAATTTGTAATAGAATACACGATAGAACTTTTTAAAGATTTAGGGGGTTTTTTTTTGTGAAAAGACCCCATCATTATCATTTTCAAGGGTTGGTCAACTCATGAAGATGGAGTAGGAATTGAACAGTAGTCTTCCTAATGAAACATTTGCTTAGTTTCATTTAGACGCTTGCTCACCTGCTTTCTCAAACTATTATGTATAATTCAGTTGATTTCATTATTTATAACTGATGTTTTTTTTCCTCCAGGTTCAATGACATCCACGTTCCAGTCAGGCTAGAGTGTGTAAAGTTTGCCAGCCACTGCCTCATGAACCACCCTGACCTGGCCAGAGACCTGACAGGTGTGCTTGTCTTTGTGTTTTCCTGACTGACTGTGTTGTCTTAACTCTCCTCTCCCCTCTAATTCAGTCCTTCTTGTCACATCATGCTCTGAACAAAAAATGTGATTACATGTCTTTCTCCTTACTCTCCTCAGAGTATCTGAAGGTGCGTTCCCATGACCCAGAGGAAGCCATTCGTCATGATGTCATTGTCACCATCATCAACGCCGGGAAGAAAGACCTCAACTTGGTCAATGACCAGCTGCTGGGCTTTGTACGGGAAAGGACCTTAGACAAGAGGGTGAGACAAATATGCACTCACATATGGTGCAGATCAGTAGTGCAGATATTATTATAGGCGTGTAGGAAATGAATCAAATGGCATTTTGGGTAGTAGTAGTAGAAGCAGGTGGATGTATTGATGTGACTTTCACATTTGAGCTCTTTCTGTCATTCAGCAGTCGAGGACTTTGGAGACATGTGAAATAACAATGAGTCCTCAATCACATCTCACCCACTATAACATGCACACTCTCAAGTTATAATTTGCACACAACAGTACAGGAATTACCCTCAAGGCCAGGTTGCTTTCTTCATACTTGAAGAAATGTAAATTGACTTTCCTCATCCAAATTTAAATCTGTTTGTTCCTCCCTCTATAGTGGCGTGTGCGTAAGGAGGCCATGATGGGCCTTGCTCAGCTTTTTAAGAAATACTGTCTGCACCATGAAGCCGGGAAAGAGTCTGCCCAGAAGATCAGCTGGATCAAAGACAAACTGCTGCACATCTACTATCAGAACAGCATCGACGACAAGTGAGCATATACACAGATGCATAAATAGTTTGATGTTGAAAAGAACGACACAGCTGTTTTGGATGTTTCAACCCTTGGCAACATGACTTAAGTAGAGGTTGACATGAGAAACAACATAAACGTTTAGAGAAAACTCCGATATAACCAACTAACTAGTCTTCAAAAAAACTTTGTGTCTGTTGTATAATGCATGTATTTGAAACCTGCATTTGTGAGACTTGGATTAATAGGTAATAGGAAAGATGCTAAGTAGTCCAGCTAAGACTAGTGATCTTTGTCAATGTGGATAGAATTACTGCAAGTAAACTTTTTACAGTGTAAAAGTACAGTGAAATTATTGCAGATTCTTTACTTGCTCCAATTTTTTCATTTTCACATAATTCACGGAAACTGTCCCCTCCTTTCTACAGGTTATTAGTAGAGAAGATCTTCGCTCAGTACATGGTCCCTCACAGTCTTGACACAGAGGAGAAGATGAAGTGTCTTTACTACCTGTATGCCTGTCTGGACACAAATGCTGTCAAGTCAGTAAACCTGCAATATTGACTCCTCTCAGCCAAAACAGACACATTTTTGGATTGTACACACAAATATGTTTTAATGTATGCTTGCTTATAAACACACTTCTTTACACCGTATCTACATGCATCATGGGAAAAAACACAACTAATATGTCAACAAGTACATATCATAGCTACAGATCGTTTTTGTCACCTCTCACCTGTTTCTTTTTCTCTCTTGGTGTAAATTATCTTTGCTTTCAGGGCCCTGAATGAGATGTGGAAGTGTCAGAACATGCTCAGAAGCCTCGTCAAAGAGCTGCTGGACCTCCACAAGCTGCCAGTGGTGAGCTGAACCACAAACACTTGCATACAAAACCAACCATCTCCTCTATGTCTTCAGATGCAAATGTCCCAACATATCTATGATATTTTTCCCTCTCTTTTCCATGGTAGTCCGAGGCCAATAACACAGCCATGTTTGGGAAGCTGATGAGTATTGCCAGTAAGTTGGAAACCACACAAACATATATAGTACGCTGCCATAATGTCAATACTTAAGTTTGTTTGTTTTTTTTGTTTTTTTCAGCTCGCACTCTCTGTCATTTCTTCAAAAAGGTTAATGTTCATTCCACTTAATGTGACTGACATCCTAATTTCACTCTGCTTTATGTTTACAGAGAATCTGCCAGACGCTGGAAAGGCCCAGGACTTCATGAAGAAGTTCAACCAGGTTCTCGGTGAGGATGAGAAGCTCAGAGTCCAGCTGGAGATGCTCATCAGCCCGACCTGCTCCTGCAAACAGGCTGAGATCTGTGTGGTGAGAGGATACTGAACACTCACCCATTTAGACAGACTGACAGTCTCCACCTCCCTCTTAATTTTTAACACATACACACAAGTGTTAACACATTGGCCACAAAATATAATAAAGCCCCAATACTGTGAATTTGGTTTACACTACACATAACTTTGTTCCCCACAACGAATATTGTAGTAGCAGGAAATGTTTACGTGGATAATATAAAAGGAAAAGCTTCTACAAGTACAGCATTAATCCACACCTAATCAATATCCACGGTTTACCGTAACAGAACAAACCATGCAGCCTCTAGTTTTGTTTTTAGCCTCATAGTGTTAATCAGCTATCACATTATTATTAAATACCTGCCGAGATAGCCAGTCCACCATGTTTCATTTTCAGCTAAGAAGTCGCCATAACTGAGCACCTCTCATTGTCAGATTCCACTAATCTTGATCTCTGCTACTGAGTAAAGAAACATTGTACTTTTCCCGTCCTCCTCATGTGTTAGTGGAATATAAAACTGTAATATGAGCACACCTTCAGGATTAAAGAATGAAGGTTCTTTAGGGAGGCTTGTCCTAGATTTAGTAATACAAACCTTGGCTTGAATGTGTATGCAGATATATAAGCACAAATCCATGGATGTGGGTGTTAATGATATTCTGTTTGTACTGTGTGCAGAGGGAGATCACTCGGAAGTTGACGTTCCCCAAACAGCCCACCAACCCATTCCTGGAGATGGTTAAGTTCCTGCTGGAGCGCATCGCCCCCGTCCACATCGACTCAGAGGCCATAAGGTTAGAAAAATTCGCACCAAGTATTGTGTTTGGGTTTTATTCCCTAAATTTCACAACAGACCACAAATATTAGCACATGTTCAAGTCTAAAGTCTAATACCAATAAAATGGATTAAAGTACATTTTGATTTAAATTGAAAGGGATGAAACTGTATTGTAAATCCTGTTCTATTGGATTTAAGTGTCATTTTATACAGAACACAAAAAGAGGCAGTCATAAGACAGACCAACAGTCTGTGTTCCACTATCTCAGTGACAGAGGGAGTACATGAAGCTTGTGTAATACCATTAACAGGCTTTTCTCATTCACTGAGACACCTAGTTGTGGTGAGGTGTAACTGCAGGGCACAGGTTTAACCCTTTCTGCTTTATGGAAAAACACCATGAGAGAGGAAACACACATACTGAATGACTTCTAGTGCTTAAGTTACGCAGTTTTTCTTATGTCTAATACTTGGTATTATGTTATCCTGAGATATCCACGATAAGATATCCAAAAGGGCTTCAGTTTGTCATGTAACACACACAGGTTTAGATTGTTTTAACAAAGGGATGGTAATGATTTATTATGTTTTCTTTTAGTGCTCTGGTGAAGCTGCTGAACAAGTCCATTGAGGGAACAGCTGACGATGATGAGGAGGGCGTTACCCCCGATACAGCCATCCGCTCTGGCCTGGAGCTGCTCAAGGTACATGACATGGACCAAACATACTGTAATAAATGAAAGCCAATGTCTAAAATATAACGTGTGTGTGTGATTAGTAGTAAACAGGGGCTTAAACATGTGAAATACTATTACGGTCTTTTAAGGCTGGATTGTGCATTTTAGCACGAGTGAAATGATTAATGAACAAACTGTTTCACTCCTTGTAGGTCCTGTCGTTCACTCACCCCACAGCATTCCACTCAGCAGAAACCTACGAGTCTCTGCTCCAGTGTTTGAAGATGGAGGATGAAAAAGTGGCTGAGGCAGCCATCCAGATATTCAGAAACACAGGGCAGAAGATTGAGACCGAGCTACAACAGATAAGATCGTAAGAGAGAAATTATATTATACTTAAAGGCAAACATAACATTTTTATTGGACAGTAGTCTGTGAAGTGTTGCTTCATGAATTTCCAGGCGAGGGGCATTGTACATTCAAATATGAAAATAATACTGTACAATGAAGGAAAACTTGCCAGAAGAACTGGATCCACTTTGTGTAAATCTTTCTAATGTCTGTTCTTATGTGTCCATCAGGACTCTGATTCCCATCCTGCATCAGAAAGCCAAGCGGGGCACACCTCACCAGGCCAAGCAGGCCGTCCACTGTATCCACGCCATCTTTAACAACAAGGAAGTGCAGCTGGCACAGATTTTTGAGGTAGGGACCATTTCCTAACTTACTCACTTGCAGGGATGTATTTTTTTATTATTATTATTATTATTGTTATTGTTATTGTTAACAGTGTTTTAGTATGTTTTTATTTATTGTATTGTACATTGCTTTGTACATCATTTTCTTGTCTGCTGTTAATCCTTTGTGTCATTTTTTTGTCAAACGGACATTTCTTTGTTTGGATGCACTCACATTGTTTTTTTCCATCACCCTCAGCCTCTGTCACGTAGTCTGAATGCAGACGTCCCAGAGCAGCTCATCACTCCCCTCGTGTCCCTGGGGCACATCTCCATGCTGGCTCCAGATCAGTTTGCTTCACCGATGAAGTCCATTGTGGCTAACTTCATTGTCAAGGACTTGCTCATGAATGACAGGGTGCGTGGAGATCAAACTGTGTACTAAAACAGACTGTTGCACATATTTTACGCCTTTGTTTTTTTATTTGTTTTTTCAACAATATCATAGACACCTGTGTACAAATTCCAACTTTCAACAAATATACTTGTCTTGGATGAATTTTAAATTGAGTAGTATGTGTATATGTGCAAAGAGAGTGAGAATGTGACTGTGAACGTGCCTTTGTGTCTCCAGTCGGTGGGAAACAAGAACGGGAAGCTCTGGACCACTGATGAGGAAGTTTCACCTGAGGTCCTAGCTAAGGTCAGAGGCAAACACATTTATTTTACTCCAATCTGATTTTTCATTTTTACTTCATGCATGCACATCCACGATCTTGTGTTGATTTACAAAGATTTGGATCTTGTTCGATACGTTTGCAATAAAAATGGAAAGATATGTTGTAAAGATGCAGAGACCTCACTTTGCCTATTTATTCATGCTCTTCCTGCTCCCCCAGGTGCAGGCCATCAAGCTGCTAGTGCGTTGGTTACTAGGGATGAAGAACAACCAATCCAAGTCAGCAAACTCCACCCTGCGCCTGCTGTCAGCCATGCTGGTCAGCGAGGGAGACCTCACAGAGCAGAAGAAGATCAGGTAACTCGGGGGGGTTAAAGGTCACTGTGCTGGGATTGAGATCTAGTGGGAACATGCATGAGAGTTCAGAAATGGCTAACTTTGGATGGAGACCATAGCGTGTTATCTTGCTGGCATTACTTGCAACAAAACATTCTTTCTGAAACATGGAGCTTTAAGAGGAAACAGCTCTTTAGAAAAGCAAGCTGTGGGTTAAATTAATAAATATTTTATTACAGATTCAGGGGGACAATTAGAGAACAAAACTGACAGTTGTAAATGCATTAAAATTGTTTTCGTCTTTGTTATTTCTTCCTCCTCACAGTAAGTCAGACATGTCTCGTCTGAGGCTGGCCGCAGGTGGAGCCATTATGAAGTTGGCCCAGGAGCCCTGTTACCATGACATCATCACACCTGAACAGTTTCAGCTCTGCGGCCTCGTTATTAATGTCAGCCTCACCTTTACATCACTTTTTTTATATGCCTTTTTGACAGAAGGCATTTTGACATGTCACGGTAGGAGAAGCCACAGGTTTAGATAATAAAATCAATGATGGCTGAATTCCATTTAGCTACTTTGGGGGTCCTGGTATTGTACATGCTGTCACACTGTCAGAAGGGAGCCATTATTAATGTTATTAGTAACACCTGTACTTATCCTACTATGACAGGTGAAAATGTCAGCTGTGAAAAAGGCCTTTTGTAATATGCACAATTTACTGTATGTGTACACAGTGAGAACTCAGTTTTACATGTCAGATTAATTGGCAATGTACTGTATGAATAAAAGAAATCATTCCATTAGTCAGTACTAATATTCTTCTTTACTCTCTTGTATGATTGAGTTGTGTGATTTGAGTTTGACTTTTTCCTACGTTACAGGATGAGTGCTACCAGGTTCGTCAAATCTTTGCTCAGAAGTTGCACCTGGCTCTCGTCAAACTGCTGCTGCCCCTGGAGTACCTGGCCGTCTTCGCCCTGTGTGCCAAGGACCCGGTGAAGGAGCGCCGCGCCCACGCCCGACAGTGCCTCCTCAAAAACATCTCCGTCCGCAGAGAGTACATCAAACAAAACCCACTCGCTCAGGGTCTGTGTTCAACCTGTGGATGTTTTCATGCAGAAACGTCATGTGCTCCATGATTACACACTGCTGCTGTTGTCATTTTAGAATGTAGCTCTGACGTTTCTAATGTGTGCTTTATTAGACAGCAGTTTAGACCATGAAAGATCACATAAGCCAAGTTTCCATCCAAATATAGCACGCATTTTAAACAAATTTCCAGAAAATCTGCAAAAGGAAATGCAACGTAATGTCTGTTTCCATCCACTACTGTTATGCAAATATTAGGAGGTGATGGTGCTAATTCTCCAATCAGGTGCAGAAGAAGAGGGTGCAACGAGATGACGTAATTACTGTAAAAGAGCGCCAGTCAAACTTCAAATGAATGTAAACTATGTGGAAAACGTGATGGAAATATGGCATTTAAGTTTATTTCATGTATTAATTTAAGGAAGATTACAATCTCCTCATCGCTCCACAGAGATCTAATGTTTTCATCTGTCGCAATGTTTCATCTCTGCTGTGGATTGGAAACTTCAGTGGATGTTTAAGTCGCATTTTTCATATCCGTCGTGATTTTATTTGCCAAGTCTGTTTCCATTACACTTTGTTGCATTTTGTTTTTATTGATACACCAACTTTTCCACCTCAGCCAAACCTAAAAGCTTTTTTGGGCGATATTTCCACTCAGGTTTTTTTATTCGCTAATTGAAAATGCGCAGAAAAAAAGATGGAGAAACGCACTTATAGACATTAAAATTAGATATTCTCTCTCTTCCCTCAGAAAAACTTATCTCCCTCCTTCCTGAGTATGTCGTCCCCTATATGATCCACCTGCTGGCCCACGACCCAGACTTCACAAAACCACACGAATATGAACAGCTCAAAGACATCAAAGAGTGAGTGTTGACATACTGCAGTTTGGTTTTGTGTCCTAAACTATCTCTGAATCTGAAGGTCCAGCTGAGAATGTTTTTTTAAAAAAATCCTTATTTTTCTGATTTAATAAGAACATTTTATGTTCTTGACTTATAAAGGTGTGACACATACATTATGTTTATTGTGCTTATGTGTGTAGGTGCCTGTGGTTCATGCTGGAAGTGCTGATGACCAAGAATGAGAACAACAGTCATGCCTTTCTTAGGAAGATGGTAGAGAACATCAAACAGACCAAGGATGCACAGTGTCCTGAAGATGCAAAGGCCAATGAGGTATACACACACACACACACACACACACACACACACACACACACACACACAACACACGTGCTTACTCAATGCGGCAAACAAACAACAACAAAAACAGTGATTGTTATGTTCATGGGAAGGCAGGTTTTTGTAAAGGAAGCAAAAGCAATAGGCTAAGAACTCTTTGGGTGCAGTCACCTAATTATCAAACAATCCTAACCCTGTGTCTCATGTTGTTGTGGTTACAGAAGCTGTATATTGTCTGTGATGTTGCTCTCTTCGTTATCGCCAACAAGAGCACTGCATGTCACCTGGATTCTCCGAAAGACCCTGTCCTACCCTCCAAGTTCTTCCTCATACAGGACAAGGCAATACACACCCACACACACACACGTGTAGATAATGTATTATAAATATGGACACCCAGACAGAATCGTTTAGCAATTTATGCTAATCAAAGTTTTCTGTTCTTTCAACAGGAGTTCAAAAATGATAAAGAGTATCTGTCGACAGAGATGAGACAAATGCTGCTCACTGGAAAGGTAAATGCCCAACACGTGATGCTTTCATGACCACTGTAAATAGGAGCACCAGTGTTGCATCTACGTAGTGAACAGTCCACATTATAGCTTAATAATGCTTATACTGGCAACATGGGTAGTTTAATTTGAAGGAGGGGTGGAGGGGAAGAGTGCATGATGAGGTAAACACTTTTTTTGGCTTTTTTTGGGAAAGTGGAATACATTTTGATGTGGATGTTTAGCTGAGAAGGTGAAAAAGATTTGTAATTTTATTGTGAGTTTAGGAACATCTGTATATGAATATTTGTATTCTCTGTATACAAGTATAATGCTTGAAAAAGATCTATATGTAGAAGTGACGGTGAACAGAGTATTGAGTGATATGTTGAAGCCTAATTACGGATTATTTTTTCACACAACATAATCGTTGGGGATCTAAATTACCAAATGCTTACCAGCTTAATAACTACATTCTACAACTCCACCACTCCTCTCCTCACCTTTCTTTGTGCAGCCTAAACCAGCTCCGGTGCTGGGAGCTGTGAACAAGCCTCTGACAGTACCAGGGAGGAGGATCTTCACCAAGACCAGCACAGCCTCCGACACAGCCAGTAACACCAGCACCAACTCCTCCCCTCTGAGCTCCTCAGCCATCAACAAGAACAGGTGCAGACATCACACACACGCACACACACACACACACACACACACATCATCATCAAAAATAATGCTTTTTTCAACTGAGTGATTTTTAAATGTGTCATGTAATAACAGCAATGCCGCCACTGAGTCATCAGAGAGCCAAGCGCAGGAAAACAATGAGAACCCAGTCATCAAGAATGATGAAGTGAAGAAGGTAAGCTCAGACAGGACGACAAACTGGAACTGCACACATTGCAACGTTAAGCAGAATTGTGACTGAGCTTTCCTCAACCGTCTCTCAGGAGGAGCCAAGTCAGAATGTGACCCCTGACGCCGAGACAGAAGCGTCGCCTTTCAAACGACGCAGCCGTCAAACTAAAACAGCTGCTGCTCCTGCTGAGAAAGAGGGAGCGGCAGCGCCAACGGGGGGCGGAGCTGGCAGAGGGAGGAAGAGAGCAGCTGACCCCAACTCCAACCCATCGACAGAGTCAATCAACATCAAGATGTCAAAACAGCAGCAGCAGAATGATGAAGGGACAAAGAGACAGATTGACTTGCAGAGGTGAGAGAGGAGCCAAGGAAAGGGAAAAGGTGCAGCAGAAAGTCACTAGATGGAATTCACCTGAGTAGGTTAGCTTATCACAGCTTTAGCAGATAAATGATGAAAAGAAATTTACAAGAAAAGGCTGGATAGTGGTGCTTTTTTGGTCTCTTTAACCAATAGATAATGAACGCACCCTAATCCTGAGACTGCACAGAAATCCCATCGTCCTAGAGATGTCAACTTTTTACTTTTCAGGTGGCCATTTGTGAGCAGAGAGAACAAACAAGTGAGAAAGTGGGAGCCTGGAGAGGAGACGGGGAGAGCTGTAGGGACAGTTGCCCTCCTCCTGGGCAGTGAGGGCGACACTGAGATAGAGCTGGAGTCCAGCCCAGAGGGTGTTATCTGTGGCAGGAAGGACAGGGAGAGAGACCCCCTCACACAGGGGCAGACCAGCTGTGCAGCCCGGTCTAACGCATATAGCCAGGGAGATACCAAGTCTACAAGGAGAGGAGTTCCTTCTGGCAGGCAGGGAGAGCGCAGCAGTGGAGATAAGGCAGGCGGGTTGGCAGTGAGTTCGTTTAGTCCAGGATGTCTCTAAACACAACTATAATGAGTTTTTCTGTTAAACATTTTTGTAAATATGCTTATTTGCTTTCTTTCAGAGAGGTACATGAGAAAATCTATACATCTCTCTTGTTGTGTGTTCAGGAGCTGGGAGGTGATTAGCCTAGCCTTAGCTTAGCATAAAGTCTGGGAACAGCTAGCCTGGCTCTGACCAAACTTCAAATATACACCTACCAGCACTCCTAAAGCTCACTAATTAACAAGCTATATCTTGTTTATTTACCCCACAAACACAAACAGACATGTAAAAAAACAGCAATTTGTGGCTTTAGTGGGAGTTATGTGCTGCAGCTGTTCCAACAGCGAACCTCTGTGCAGCGGCTCCGGCTATGACGCTGGTTGCCAGATGTAGTCGGTGAGCACAGGTTTTAGTATAGGTCTCTGTACGGGCATAATGGTACCAAACCCAGCAAGTTCACTGTTCGTGGCTGTTGTTTACCAATAAATTGGTATATCACTTATATACCAAATAAATTATTATTAACTTATTATTATTATTATTATTATTATTACATTTTTACATTTCTGTTTTTGTAAGGAGTAAACAAACGTGATACAACCATGAGAAGTGGTATCCTCTAATTCTCAGGAAAGAAAGTAAATAAGTATTCCTTTTAAATTTACTTGTCGTGAGGATCTGACACGGAGCTTTGTAAAGTCTGAGAAAATAACCCTGATGATGTCATGTATGGTGTGATGTTTGGGCTTGGAGACTTCAAACAGCTTAGAGACTTTGCGCTGCAAACTTGGGGCGAGGAGTTTGAAAAAGGTGGGCATTAAGGGATTCATTAGTTTTCATTAAAATTTTAAGAAAAATGTTGCGACCAGCCACAGATATTTACATCGATGTTACTGTCGGTGTCACTGTGACAGGTGACGAGAACAGAGAGATGGTCGGGCCGACACTGAGTCCAAACTTTGTTGTCTTTCAGGTAAAGAGGAAAGCGGTGAAGGTGAAATCAAGACTGTAGAAAATGGGCCAGACTCTTCCTCATACCTTCCCCAACCCTACGCACACGCTCCTCTGACTCTAAAGCTTTCCTGGACACATTATGGACCTTTCTTAAAACACACACTTGTACACACATGCAGACACACCATTGACATCCTAGAAGGTTTTAAATACCTTATAGTCATGAATTGAAGCTCATTGTATGTAGGTCTTACTCAAAAAACATGTTATTTTTTTCCTTTTGTGTTTGTTGCTCTTTGCTTCTTTTGTGGAGCCATTTTTAAGAAAAAAAACAAAACAGGATGGACATTTTACAAACGTTTTAATCTGGTTATGATTGTTGCTTATTAAATTCCCTGGGAAAAATCCTACTGTATGTGTCTGACCTCTTCCTCCTTGTGTCTTACAATATTTGAATTTCAAGCTCACCAGTTTTACTTACTGTTGTATTTTGTAAATACCCATGTGCAAATTTGCAGTTCAACTTTTTGAATATCCAAGACAGTTAAAAAATAAAATATGGGAACATCATAGCATACGATTTGTGCATTTAACAGATGTACTGGCACCTAAATTTTGTAAACTTTGGTATGTTTAGGTTCTAACTTTGGTATGTTTAGGGGCTTTAGCTTGGTTATAGCATCACAAGGCCAGGTAGAAACCCTTGGTGGCTTCTTACCTGCCACCTGTAATGATTTTGGAAGGCCTTTTGATTTATTTCCAGTGTGTTAATGGACAAATTTAAGCTGTCAAACAGTTCTGGTTACTGTTCTCCAAGCTCTGTTTCCTGCCTCATCCCCTAGACTGGTCAGGGGCTCTGAAATCGAGCTGGAATTTAATTACCGTTGGGTTTTTTTTTTACTGCTGAAGTAGTACTTCACTTTGGAATGCATAAATGATATATTACTATATAAGTATGTGTTCAGGTTTTTGTTCATCTTTTACAATTATATATTTTTTGTACTTTTGTCAGTTATTTTGTCAGGTAAAGCCTGCTTTTAAGCATTGAGTGAGTGGAAACCTTGTGGGTTGTGTTGATGACGACTTATTTTTGATGTAGTTCAAGTATGCCTATTCTCATGATCATATTTAATTTTTTTTCCAGAAAATAAATGCTTTTAGATGTTACCGTCCAGTGCATTTGTCTTGATCACCGTGATTGTGAAGTGCAGTTTAACAACCGAGACACGACAAAAGCAAACTTGATTTTCCACTTTTTTTAATCAAAGAAAAATGACTGTCACAATAAATAACCATGCTTTTTATACTGCTGATGCTTGCTTCCCAGGAAACGAGGAAAAGAAGTCTCAATCCAAATGGAGAAACTGAGATGCAACAGCCCCTTTTTTTATGCTTTGTCATCGTGCAATATTGTACATAGTGAGAACACCAGGAAGACGGGGAGGGGAGGGGAGGTCTTTTCCTTTTTTTGTCCTTTCTTTTTCTTACAAAATATAGATCCAGCCATCAATGGTGCACTCTAGTGATAACAAGATGGCTCTTTACCAAGAACCTGCCTATTTACAAGTAAAGGACATGGTATGTGTGTGCATTCTTCTCCCCGACTATGAACTTTTTTTTTTTTTTGGCTCTGGCTGGAAACTGTTCAGTCAGTGGAGAGTGCACGATAACTATAGTACTGTAATATGCCACTGTGTCGGTAGGGGCTGAGCTGGAGGGCAAGCAAAAAAGTTTCTTTAAAAAAAAATAAAAATAAAGGCCATGTGTGAGGATTCATCAACACCCCACTTCTCTATATGCTAAGCATTCCTTTACAGTCCATGTACCTCTAATCAAAATGTGTGAAAACACTGTGCAGGCCTGCGATCTGCTTCATAAAATAACAGAGGAGTTCCAGCCTCTTTTACTACTCAGGGGGCATCATTCAAAGACAACCTCAATGAGCATTTTATTTGGCTGTGTAGTAAAGCATGTTTGGGAATATAGGACGCCACCTATACACCTCTATATATGGCCAAAGTTTCTGATTGAGTACTGCTGGATTGGATCAGTGATTAGTGATAAAGCTCCCCTTCTTAATGATCAACATCAGGACAGAGAGGGTGAGCAGATCCTTAATCCGTGGCTGAAAACGTGCCTATGGTTGAAACGGTTTGCTCTGAAATTAGTTTTAAAAAACAAAACAAAACCACACCATTGCAAACTCAAATCCTTAATCACATTCAGAATCACGTTTCTTCTTGAGGTGTGTTTCCTGTTGGTGCCAGACGAATCTGTTCGGAGCGGAAGAGAACATTTTCCAGCAACATATCTCATCAAATCAACAGAAAAGCTTTTGGTTCCCTACCGATATTGAGCCAAACTGCGTGTGCTCAAGTGGCTTGCCAAGCAGAAGTTCCAGGTGTCTCTTTCCACAGGTTAGAAAGAGTCTGAGTTCCACGGGTCTGAAGGGATGTTAAATCGAACAGACACCCCATCACCACGTCATTTGGCCAAATAAAAATAAAGGCAGCAGAGAACATGCAAGGACAATGAAAGACACAGGAAAAGGTTGGATTGTGGTGGAGCAGAAAAATGTGGCATGTAATGACCTTCAGGGGGCCTATGCCATTAGGGCCAGGATTTTGGCTGAGCCACCCCCAAACAATAATCATAAGAAGAAGAAAAAATACAGCAAGATGTGCAACGGGATTTCTCGTGGATCACAAAAGCATAAAAAGATATCTCCATATAATTGTAAACTAGGCATAGTTTATATTTAAAATAATTTGTTTTACAATGCCATGTAAGAAAAAAAAAAAAGTATATCCCCATTGTATTTTCAAATTTACACGCATCTATTTACAGATAACTTTTTTCCCTTCTGTGCAGATGTTTGATGAGGTCTGTGTGATCTTTTCAAATTCTACAAACAAACAAAAAAAACCTGTACATCCAAACCTCTGCAGATGATTGAAGCATCTATGACTAACTGTTCAAGAAAAATCTATTACACTGCTCCTGCAGAACACTATCCAGTCAAGATCACTTAGTCCAGCTACACCTTTATAGTATTAAATGTCCATAAAAGAGAATAATCTGAGATAAGGTCCAGCTGGTTGCTGGAGGGAATAAATGGGGATGTACTGTGAGAGCAGTGTGCAGGATTTCCTTTACATTTTACCCTGCAAAATCCACCAGGCAGTGGCAGTTCTTTGAAGGAACAAAAAAATAGTGAAAACAGTTTCAGAGCCAATATGATTAAAGGGCATGGAAGACAAGATGCATGACTGAAAGTTTTTGGTGGCTTATTACAAGATACACATTTTGAGTTAGTGGCAGAAAAGACTCAGCATAATGGACAGATGGGGTCAGACAGGCAACAGGGTGGTGTGCATATTGGCGACTGTGGTGCTACCGGTGTTCGAGTTTGTAGAGAACAAACTTGTTATAAAAGAAGGCTCAGACTGCTGTGGTGAACGGGGTGTTGTCTGCGTAACAAAAGGCAATGGTGGAATGGTGCCGGGGAGGAGCAGATGTTAGGATGGCGGGAGTTTGGGGTCCTCGCACCTGGCTGGGTTTCAGTTGCTGAGGAGCAGCTCTGTCGCCGTTTCCACATCCCAGGATTTTGAAGACAAGGCCGCTATTACTGCATTCTGTATGCGAGGGGGAAATGGAATTAAAACTTATTGTAAGATGTGCGTCATTTGCAAAATCAAGTTAATAAAAACTGAAAGTTATTTTCAAAAGAAGATACGGAAGCTATTATGAACATCAAATATGTCAACCCTTTGATGGAGCAGCTTTTTGTAGAAAACACAAATGAAATAAATTCACTCCATGGTAATTATGTTTGAATAAATTATGTCTTGTTGAGAGCAAATCCTTTTACATTTACTACACTGAGACTACACAAGCCCTGCTCGCTCTGACAAGCATGCTGTTAAATACGGCAGCAACTAATGATTATAATAATAATAAAAACAATAACTACTATTTTCCTTATTGATTCATCTACCGCTTCTTTTTTGTTTAGTCTATAAAATGTCAGGAAACACTAAATAAATCTCAATCACAAGTTCCCAGAGTCCAATGTGACGTCTTCAATAGACTTGTTTCATCCAACCAAGAGCCTAAAACGCAAAGATATTCAATTAACTATTGCAGAAGACTAAGAAAAACTATATATTTACATCTGAGAAGCTGGAACCAGAGAATCTTTGCAGCCATTGCTGAAAAACAATTACGCAAACAATGAATCGATGATCAAAATTTTTGCCAATTCATTTTCTGTAAATCGACTAACCGTTCAGCTTTACTATCAAACAAACCCCGCCAAAGCTCTCCTGCCCCACACGATGCTTTGTTCAATATATAAACGTTATGGTACAACAAAAACAGAACACGGTTCTGACCTTATCAAAGCCCATGGCACAGAGTTTGTCTATTTTGCGTGTGTAGTCGGGACTGGAGACAGGAGCGCCTGCGTAGACGTGAGACCACAGCCTTGCAGTCTGTTTGAACATTTCTGGGTTCTGCTTATACTGAGGATGTAAAGAGAAAGCACAGTGAGCATGGTTAAATATAAAAGAAATTCAGCTAACAGTGAAGGTAGAGAGAGAGAGACACACTGGCTGTTTAGATGCCTATGATGGTCTACAGACCAACACTGGCCAAATATGACACAAAACAAACATTGTTACCAAAATATAATTTTACAAAAAAGTTCCCCTCACTGTAGTGTTTTTTTTACTAAAAGTGTTGTTAAATAAGAAGGGAAGTATTACCGTACGCAAACACACACAAACTGCTTTCTCACCTGGTTTGCTACTACTGCATCCTGTGGATCATCTGGTTCTGCTGCAGCAAGGAGGGCCTGTAGAGACAACAGCACCGTCCGCAGGGTCATAGCAGCTGCCCTGGGTGAGATTATAAGTGGAGGGTGTTTTTTAACTTGTGTTTGAGACGAGGGAGACACACTGGAACATTGAGTACAGTAGGTCACAAGGTTCAGATACGTCTCACTCACCACTGGTCTTTTAAAATGTCCAGACATATTGCTCCTGTCACCGAACTGATGTTAGGGTGCCAGATCTTAGTGATGAAACGCACCTAAGAAAGACAGGTGTTGCAGGTTATCTGGATGAAAATGGTACGATTACAGAGATTAAAGAGGCAAGTGTGGGTTACAATGGGCACACTTCAAGCATGAGTATAATCCTTGTCTTGATCATGCTTGAGTAGGGTTGGGCAGTATGACGATATCATTGTTTACTGTGGAAGACGTATTAATGTCTCTGGGTGTACTAGGAAATTGTGGGCAATGTTACAAGTCAATGAGCAGAACTGCTTTATGGCAATATTGGATTTGTATATGATTTTTGCATCAAGTACTTGATTTGTCAGGTATTTAATTCACTGGATAAGCCAAAAACAGACATTGCTCTCTGGTTATTTTCTCAACAGATTTTTAAGAAACTGTATTATA